>JAVYIG010011699.1:0-58773 GCA_035222895.1 Strongylocentrotus droebachiensis | reverse complement strand
TTGACATTATATAAGGGCATAGTAATTATTATAGGCGATTGCGTGCAATGTCTCCCGTATACGACATAATTTAATAATAACTTTTATCCATTTATTTCATCCAAAAATGACACTCTCTTGGTCCTGAACGTTTACTTATTGTTCTTCTTAGTATCACTGTCATAATGGTCATCATTATAAAGACACCTTTTCCTTTTTAGATATAGGCCTAAATGAAAAAAAAGAAGATATATGTTGCATGGGACAATATGTAAGGAATCACTCCATTATCATGTGTGTAATCCATATTTTATATCGTTTGTTTACTAGCGATATCGTCAGAAATGTTCGAAGTGTGACTTGTTATGCAAGATGAAGATGCCGGAAGATGAATTCAGAAGAATCACCCAATACGCAATTGAAAGGTATTTTTTGTATAGATTGTAAATAGATAGATAGATAGACAAATTAATGAATAGATAAATGCATGCATAATGTAGATAGATACACACATTTTAGACAGACAGACGGATAGACAGGCAAAAGATGAATAGATAGATGGATAGAAGAATGAATAGATAGATAAATATAATTTCTTGATTAAAAACAAACATTGCGGCAAAGTTGAATTCCGAAGAATTTAAAATGATCAAAAATGCATACAAAAAGTAATGAGCATCTACATTAGTAACCTAATGATTAACGAGCAATATTCTGTAAAATCATTATATAATATTATACTATGACATTTCAATTGACAGTTTATCTCAAGTTTAACATTTGTACGGTGATTATATAAAACTGCCTTTTTTGGTATTTTTATCCTCCTTATCCAGCATGGAAAGAAGTCATTTAGGAACAGGCCTACAGAAAGACCCAAAGAAGGTTGAACTGCCTAAGAACACACCGCCGCACAAGTGTCATCTCTGCGAGAAGTGTCGTTTTGGTAAGGGGCCTTGCTGCATGACGCCCAAAAATAATAAAGGACTTCCTGCAGTGATTTGCAAAGTTCCGAAGTTGAAATAAAATGGAAGACAGTGACGACATTGGTTAAAATTGCTTTGTTGGGAATGGATAAGTTCATGTACACATCGATATCAAATGGATATCTATTGCATTCTAGGTATACTCAAGGTACCTTGCCATATTTTACAATAAAGTCTCACTATCACTCTTCAGTCTCTTCTTCAAGTTTTCTTTCATTGATTGATATAAACAAAGTTCGAAGTTTGACATTAATTTGTTTCACATAGCCTATTTTAATTAAAATTACGATTTTGATTCGTACAAGCTGAAAACAGAGCGTACTGGGAGCGTTTAAGACAGTGTGAGCTCTTCCGAGAAGGGTCAAGGTGTTCCCCTTAGGGGTGCAGGTGCAGAGCCCCTTCTGGGGTCCAGACCGTCCAGCCCCCTGACGCTCTCGAGTGTTGGCAATTAAGAAACTTCAAGATAGCCGTCTTGAGCTATAGAAACTCTAATCTACCCATTCAGGGTGGGGCCCCTGGTCGTTCTTGAGGTTTTAGCAATTCAGAATCTTTAAAATGGCCATCACGAGCGATAGAAATTTTAATTTTCTCCTTGAAATTCATACAGCTCTTATTATTTCGAAGCGCACTGTATGCGAGCCCTTCCGGGTGAGTTCCAGGACCCACCTTAAGCTATGGTCACAAATCTGAGCAGCGACCGACCGATCAGTAGCCTGCTCGGTCGCGGCTGGAATTTAGGCATCGCCCAGCAATTAGGTCGGTGCCCGGGCGGCGACCGCCCAGGCACCGAGCGTATTTTGGGCGGCGAGTGAAAAGTGAGCAGGCGCCGCCCAAATATAAAACTTCAGCGGCGATCGAGCGATGCCCTAAAAACGAGCGGTGCCTGGGCGGCCGCCGCTCAGTGCCCGGGCAGCCGCCGGGCAGAATTGGTTAAAAACTCGCCGCTCGGCCGCCGAGCAGGCTACTCTTGGGTAATGTGACCATAGCATTAGTGCCCGCAAACGGTTGCCATTGCCTGGGATGAACCTGATATAATTTAGAGCGCTCGGACGCTCTATATTATTACAAATTCAGAACATTCAAGATAGCCGATTTTTGCTCTGTCTTTATTGGGTTTTTTCGTTGGAGCTCAATTCTCTTTCTCTCTATCATTCACACACAACCTCTTTTTCAAGGACAATTTTTATCGGCTAGAACAGAGGGTCGTCTTCTGAACCACTTCTATATTTACGGAGGGGGTCCAGGGGCCAGCCTAGTAAGCCGAAAGCTGTTGGGTAACAATTTTACATCCCTAACAAATCACGGCATCGATTTTTGTTTTTCCTTCTCTCTCTCTCCTTTTTTTCCTTTTTCTCTATTTGTTTTTCTACTTTTTTCCCGTTTTCGTTTCCCTTCGTCTTTCGTAAATGGCGGGACCGTCATTAATCGTGCTTTGAATTCACCTCTGTGATCTACAGCAAATGAAACTTACATTTTCATTGTTTTAAAACAATTGTCATTGTTTATTCATGGTGTATTATCACTGCAATTACATGTATCTGTTTTATAGATATATGGCGTTTGGTCCTAGATGTGTTATTACATTATGTTGAGAGCAAGATGGACGTTCATTCTGTATCAAATGGTATGAATTAGCGCCTATCTGGCTCTCAGGTAACTCAGGTCACTGAGTAATCTAATATCAAATATTGAAGAAGAAAAAATCTTTCAATTTGCAGTTTCTTTCCGTTCTTTCCAGATTTCAAAAATTCAAATAATTTCTAGTTAGAGGAATCATCATAGAGAAAAAGAAAAAATCTAATGTGTAGATTAATACTGCGAATATTGTTTGGATAGCAACACCAAACGATAGATTGTATCAAGACTTAATTCGTCGGAGCATTTCTGTCATAACACTTACTTATTGTTATCGTATAGTCTTTGATATAGAGTGAGTTGATAGAGGATTGTGTTTCACTGCTTATTGTAGGTACAAAATAGGTTTTAAATTAACAAAAATAATGGCCTAATAGAACTATATCTTTTGCAGAAAATATGTAATGCTCATGGTGTGTTTAATAAATAGACTTGTCTACAAGATTAAAATATGGTATATTGATATACTAATTGAACGGAGTTGTTCGGGAGAACAAGTTGTAGATTTAAAGAAAGTCAATTATGTTTTTTTTTTAATTGTTATTCATGTTTCTCGCTTTTGGAGCTATGCTGAAGTTACCTTGTCTTTGTATAATGTTAAAGGGTTCACAAAAGAATCATCTTCCCTGTCATTTTCACTGTTTCAATTTGCGAGTCGGCGAGAGTTATGTCAGTTAAAGCCGTGTTTCAAATTTTACCAATTTTGTTTTACCCGGGGAAAATGCCAAAGTTGGCCACCACATGGAGAACATTTTTATATTGTGTCTCTACTCATTAGAACGAATTCCTGTAACACGTTATCAAATAATATCAATAACACGTGAGCGTAATTATGTGGGTCTATTGTGTGACTCGGAGCACGATTCTGTGGTGAATAATGACGCCATCAACGTGGGGGTTCAATAATGTATATTTAGCACGATCATATCGCAAAGACGGGAAAACCAACCTTATGCCTCTAATAGCCTTAATTGTGCCCTTCCTATTGAATGTGAGGCATTACAATGATTATTACGTAATTCGAACACGATTGCTATAGGGTGCATGAAAGTGTATTGAACTTGCCATTGAGTTGTTTTATCATATATCTTTTGGTTATCGTTACGTGTATTTTACTATTATAAGGTTTTACTTGAAAGTATATAGTATGCATGATAAAAAGAAAATAACTCTGTTTCATGAGAACTGATTAATGATCAGTTACCCATCATTGACTCCATCATTCACTCCATCATTCATCGTAACTGTATGTTTCACATTATGTGTTCGGTGGTTTATTCTATAGAATAGATTATCTGAGGTTTGAAGAAAAAAAGTTTATGCGAGGGTTTCTATTTTGAGTAAATAAAACTATTGCAAGATTGCAGAGGGACTTTGACACCAGACATTGTGTATGTATAATCAGGATGCTGAATGACGCGGTAGCCTTGATTTTACAATGTTGACATCAAGGCAAAGGTTGTGATATTGAGGTTATTTGTTTCGAAGATAAAGTTGAGTTCTGGTCATGTGATTACTTTGTGGCATGTGACATGATTGTTTGTTCAAATGCATCAGCTCTTTCTCGTCATATTCCGAATATGAGGGTATTAGAGTAATTCTTTTCAGGGGACATATTCTTTCAAACTGACACCATAAGAATAAAATTTACCAGAATTCAACCTTTTTACAACGGGTTATTCTGTGGCTCATCATTATCAAAGTTAGTCAATCGATGTCGTTTAATTCAATCGTGCATAGTACCATTAAAGCGTATAATGGATGCAATCAAGATTGAGCGTGAAAGAGAGAGAAAGAGTGAGAAAGAGAGAAAATGTGAGAGAGAGAAAGAGATAGATAAAGAGAGAGAGAGAGAGAAAGAAAGAGAGATCAGGAGAGAGAGATCAGGAGAGAGAGAGAAAGAGAGATCAGGAGAAAGAGAGAGAGAGAGAAAGAGAGAGAGAGAGAGAGAGAGACGGGCAATCGGACAGTCTAAAATAATCATGAATAAATACATGTACAGAACTATTCCAAATTAGAGCAGGAATTGAGAGAAGACCCAACAACAACAAAAACAACCGTGATATCGAGAGGAGAAAAGAAGAGAGAGAGAGAGGGGAGGGGGGTAAAGGACGAGAGAGAATATTTCTGACAGTTTTTTTTTTAGTGTGATTGTGGGGTTGGTTGTTGTTTTATATGTTGTGTATTTAGCACTCCTTTATTTCTCTCATGATTACTTTCGGTTCTACTCTGTATATGAATCATAATGACATGTCCAAGCCCTATACTACATAACAATGGGATGTAGGAAGTTAGGATCTCAAAAATAGAATGCACTTGATAACTAAACGACATGTTTTCCACACACTTGAGTAAGTTGAGTATAAAGCCCTCTCATTTACAAATCGGGAAATTGGAGTAAAATAAATATGCTCAGTTTCAGTTCATAGTTCATATTTCTTTTCATTGCTCTCATGCCAGTGTTGCGTAGTCTTGAGTCTCCTTTGAAAAATACTCATTCCGAACTTCCTATTTTTAATATATCGGGAAATATAACGAAGTAAGAAGCATTCTAGTTGCCGATTTGTATATGTTCACCAAGGGCTCCAGGAAATGGGACTGTCGAGCGAGCCCAGATATTCAGAGGTATATGTATGTCAAAGGTGGATTCTCATACTTCCTGAGTCAGCTGCTAAAGGGATTACTCCATCAATACTCCACCAACTATTAATTAACATTATCAAGTGAGCTATAAGAGGCTTTGTAGCATAAACTACAAACTCCTGTTTGAAATACGGTATCTCTGATAATTAGGGCAAACTTCTGCAACGAATAGGGAACCAAAGTTTGACTCATAAAGGTAATTGTTGCGTCAATGATTCTTTATACGACCAAATAATATGTTCTCTTCTGGCTGCTTCACTATCGGACATGGCTCGTGAAGTGTGGTAAGCATAATAATCTCCTATCTACAGGTGGGGAAAGAGACTACTGCTCAATCTGGATTGTTTGGTGCTTTGTGGAATATCTTGTTCTATGACTGTGATATTATCGTCGTGTATTATTCTGTGATTGCACGTGTTATTCTATGATGTCTAGGATACCGCTAGGATTGTGACAGCTAGAGCTCACATCTGACATAGGAAATCACGAGGAAGAAGGATGCACGTGAGATTCACAGCGAGGAAGCAACGAGACATACTGTAACTTTTCACAGTTCAAATTATGCGGCAATTGGTCTCAGCCTTTTAAAAGTAATAAAGGAATAAAAGGAGATTTTCTTAAATCATGCGTAGTCGGAAATTACTGAATCATCTCGACAGCTCTAAATCAATATCGACGGTAAAGTTTGGCATTGCATGACATGACTTGTATGAGGCTCATCCACAACTTGAAGAACATAATTATCTGGTGCTACACAAGTTTCACGATAAATTTTTTTTGCGGTAGAAGTGTATAAGTTTTCAGTCATCAATGTTTAAGCTCAAACTTGTTTGATTCGTAATCAGACGACTACAATTTTGTTTCACACGTTGTATGTGTCACGAAAAACTCGTTTCAATTGTCCAGTGAATCAAAGAAGAAAAAGAAAAGAAAATCTTAACGTCGTCGCCATGACGCTAAATTGACGCACCAATGCTGTATTGTTTCTTTCCGTCGCGATTTAAGTTGTGACTATTGTATGGCTAACATGGAGGATATGTTTTGATGATACAATTACGTAACAAGATCTCCATTTTGAATGAACTTGGGTTATTTGTTAAGTGGTCATGTTTGCATAGAACGACCTCGTCTAAGTGTGTACTCAACGCGCGTTGACGGCTCTCGATATCTGCAAGTTTTTTAACCTCTACGCTTACATAGTTTTTTTTTTTACACGGGAAAAAAACACCAAATTGTAACGGAACTAATAATGTTATTTTCCAACCGCAGACAATGAATGACACGTTATAACAAGTTAGTGTTTCATATCTAATATCTGTTCCGAATCATTACTGCACTGAACCTGTTGAGTACTTGGTGAGGTGAGGTGAAGCCGAATCCTTCTGACCAACAAATTGTCATCATTGGTCTGTTAATGAAAATGGCTATTTGTTGCCCGTGGATGTCGAGAAAGCAGAGACATTATGATGATATTGATGACCAGGACACGACTATAAACAGACCGGGAGAAACGTCTGCATTGCTGAAAAATGGGTAAGAATCCGTTTAGTGTAATATGGGAGTATAGGTGGTATAAGATATATATAAACTAAATCAATAAGTAGGCTTGTTAGTTGACTGGGGTTGTGTGTTGTAATCATGTACGGATTGATCGAATGCTCTTTGACAGAATAAAATGGGGGGGGGGGGGGGGGGGGGGGGGGGGGGTGGGGGTTGTTTCTCTTCTAAATAAATCCATTTGCAAAATGTCCTTCTTGATGCATGGTGTCAAAATTCTTCGCTCATCTAAAGATTAATATGATCACAGAGGTGCAAGCGAAACTGACCTTTGGCAATACATTAATCTATATTGCTACTTTCCATCCAGTGATCAACCCATTATCATGATTATTGTTCTAATTTTTCTGCTTCTTTTGCTTTTTCTTCTTCTTCATCTTATAATTATTATCATTATTGTTAATATCATCATGATTAATATTACTATTACTATTACCATTTTACTTCTTCTACCTCTTCTTCTTTTTCTACTACTACTAATGCTACTTCTATCATCCGATTCTGCATGATTATACGGGTTTTATATATTTCAAGACGTACTTTTGTTTGCTTCTGAGAAAGTTGCTTGGTCGATACCTATAGGCCTATAGCTAGCTCAGTACAGATCATAATCCGATCCTGCATAATTACTAACTTTTCTTAATTTCACGTCATACGTCTGTCTGCTACAGACGAATGTTTGGCCAATGCCCATATAATTATTTTAGCTAGCTACAGATCATAATTCCATACTATATATCAATTTTTTAAATCAAGACATACCTCTTTTCGCTACAGAGGCGGTTGTTTGGTCGATGCCTATAAAGCCAGCTACAGATCTTGGGAAGATGACATTAACCTTTGGTCTGACCCCTATGACGTCACACACACCAGGATAAGCCAAGACAGAGAACTTGATGGACTCATCCGAGATTGGAGAAAAGCAACGACAAACATGGTAAAAATCTGCCTCAACAAACGTTTTTATAGGATTAAAAGTTTATCATTCTATTCGAAATATTAAATACCTTTAGAAAATAGAATCGAAAACAGGTCAGCACACGTTTTATCATAATCAAACAAACAACAAAAATATGAACATGATGAATATTTCAAGTCGGGATTTATATCATGTGAGTCTCCCACCGAAATTCTGTTAAGAAAAGAAATAATTTTCTATCTGTTGTGTACAGGAATAACAATTTTTTTAAATACTGATGATATAACAAACTGTATCCATAGAACATAAAGTTTACTTTGTGTAAATGAGAGCGATTCTTTTCTTTTTGCTCCTAAATGATGACTGGAAAATCATCCTTTAAACTTATCTTAATGGAACAAATCTACTGGAGACAATCCAAGTTCGTTTTAAAACAATGTTATCAGCCTCAACATGCAGCTATAATCATTAGTTAATATACAGCAAGATAATGGAATAAGGCATGTGCCCAAACGTCCTTCATGCATGAAATGTCTACAAAAGAAAGAAAATCTGACTGTATATAATCAGGAATGGTATTTATTTATTTCAAATATTAGGTGATTCTTTGGGTAAATATAAACTCTGTTTAGTCTAATGATATGGGATAATTGATTTCAAGTCCAGAGTCCAATATACATTCCAAAAAGAAGTATCATCTGTGAGATTATGCTCGTTTTGCTTTGTGTCAAATTGCACGTACGCGCTAAAATGTTATTCTTGATGCCCTTTTAATTGAATAACAGACGAGCACCCCACCCACCCCACTCACTTTACAACCCCTCCGCAAAAGGCACCGCTGGATACCTTAAAACAAAATCATAAAGTTTGCTTGAGTATTTTCAACAAGCAAAACAAAAAAGGAGAAGAAAGAAACCCATATTTTAAACATTTGAAAATAGGAGATTTGCCTACAGGTTTCTGAATGGGATGTTATTCCGTCGTTCTCAACCTACCCCTCCCCCATCTGTAGTGACTCCTCTGCACCCACACCACATGTTTATTCTCATGTTCACAGTTTACATGAACTTATGTTAGAATTCCTCTAATGTTCTGTTAGAGCATGGACTATTATCGTATACAAGTCCATGGGTACAGAAAATATCGCATGCATTTCCCCCTAAATATAGATTCCATGTAATATAGTACTGTTTTATTCAACGCAAATTTAGGCTGGTTGATAATAATTGACCAGCTTTTCATTTACTAGTTTTGGATACGGCATTGTTTGCCTCCTCACCCATATCGCTTGATATTATAAAATCCTTAAATGATAATGATGATGAAAAAAGGACACTAACTTGAGAATAGAAACTAATGCGACATCAGAAATAGCGATTAATTAGCACTGAAAATTAATATAAATAGCCCAGTTTTGTTTAAATCGCTTTCGACAGAGAAAAAGAGAGGGCGAGGGAGAAAGTGAGAACCTGTTAGAGAAGATGAAAAAGAAGACAGAGTGCGACACATGATGGTGTGAAAAACAAAATAGATGAGATGAGAGAGAGAGGGAGAGAGAAAGAGAGAAAGAAAGAAGGTGGTAGAGAGAGAGAGAGAGAGAGGGGGGATTAATGAATGAATGAATACATTTATTAATTATTTAATTATGAATAAATAAACAAACCATTCATTGAATAAAAAAAGAGTTGAAAGAGACCATGTGCTTTAATTACTATTAATATCTACCTCATTTAGCAATATTCTACAAATTAATTTATTGATTCAATGTCTTGCTTTCCAACCATTCGTATCATAAGGGATTCTTTTCTCTTTCTGATCTTTAGGAGAAGAAAGTCTTATACGAGAAAGTACAGGCCATTCGGATACAGAGGAAACGCGTTCAAGATAGATGGCGAAAAGGCTTAGAAAAATTAGGTAAGATTAGTCAAGAGGGAGAAATTGTAAAAAATCTGTATGTACTTTTATTCTTTTAAAGTTTCGTAATAAAATTTACAATTTTCATTTAAAGGTAATAGTATACAAATTTTGGGGAAATTTTGAAAATTGGGTGGATAGTGATCCTTTACAATTTTGATATATTTGGATGCCCCTCTGGATGTATTGTAAGCACCAGAAAATTTAGCTCCTAAAACTGCTTTCGAGAAAAATTGAATATAAAAATTTACCGGTGCTCCCGGTAAATTTTGATGAATTTCAAATAGCCCCTACGGCCGTACAATGGTAGCTGCGACCATGAAAATATCAGAATATGTAGTTGTGATATACAATTTCCAAACGGGAATAGCTAATCGGTCGATTTTAGTCAAGAAACATTGTTTGATAGCTTAATTAATATATTGACCTTGAGAGGGAGCTATACAATATATGGAGTTTATTATTTACAATTTCGTAACTTCAGACTCGATTTCTACCGCGACAACGATCACTGAATATTGTAGGATGATCGCATATGCTTCCATTATGTTCATTTGAACCAAATTCATGACCCCATACCAAAACTTTGTATTACCTTTAAGTTTGAAAATGAAAAAATAAATCTCAATTTCAATTTTCTGAAAGGGTTTGATGCTCAGGCCGAACAGCTTGTTCGGGTCAGCTCTGCCTCGGGGATGACGCAACCAGAACCGCCATCAGACCAAGCTCTTAATCTTCATCAAGTCATCGTATACCAGACCGATCTATTCAGTGATGCTGAAGTACAAGACAGGAGATACGGAATAATCCTGGTAAGTGAAATATCATCTTAACGCTCATAGTGGTGGGGTCTCATGGGGAATTTCACCTCCTTTTGGGTGTACCCCAACACAGTGTTGTCAATTACCAAGAATGGACTTCACTTTACGACACAGTGGCGGATCTACGGGGGGGGGGGGGGGGGGTAGGTAGCACTAAAACATTTTGTTTTTGTCCCCGGAAATCAAAATCAAAATGGGGGTCAAAATGGGTGGTCCCCCATCTTTTCTGACAAAACATGGGCGGACATATTTTGATATGATGTCCCCCCCCCCCTAGGAAAAATCGTGGGGGGTCGTGTCCCCCCCCCCCCCCCGATTGACGCCGTTGCACACAGTATTAATAGATGTTAGTAGATGCCAGGAAAACATCATTTATAGGGGTTCAAAATAGTTGAACTTGAGGTTTTGTCCAATTCAAATTGATATAAGAAACATAACAATTATTTCCTATATTTCTCGCTTTCTATCTTTCAGGACCGGCTTATATCATTGGACATTGCAGATGACTTTGTCTCGATAGCAAAGCAAATGTATCCCAAAGAACCTGGTGGGATTTAGTCCAAGATCTCCGCTACCGGTACCGAATAAAACGCAATAAGTCAAACAGTCACGCTAACTGAAATCGACGCCATTGACAGGAGCATCTCCATGCATTGTGCTACAAAATGGACAAAGATTGAGCAATATTAAAGTCGGATTTCCAAGCTTTGTTAGTAGTGTCCCGCTTTTCTTGAGATTATCTCGACCGTCTATTCCTAGATCGACGATTGAGGGGGTTGGACGGACTCTGAGGATTTCTTAGTTCGAACAATCACTTGACAGATCCTACTAAATCAATCTATTAATAGACTATCCAGGGGGAATCTTCGAAGGGAGAGATATTTCTTTTAAACTTGGCACACTAAAAAATTGTCATGAAACATCACTTTGGAAAAAAATGGCGATGCTTTAGTAGAGCCCACCAGAGACGTCGCTAGACACCATTTTGATAGGGGATGTCGGACCAAATTTGCTTTCGAGATAGCCGAACAATCACAAAACACCAGGAAAGAAAGACAAAAGAAAAAGAAAGAAAGATAAAAAGGACGTTTGATGGAACAAGTAAAGAAAGAAAGAAAAAAGAAAAAGCGTCACCAATTTTTTCTATTTGCTCGACAAGGCTCAAAATATTGGATTGTGCCGACAGTTTTTTTTTTGTCACACCCTCTTGTGACACTTTTGGTATCCACTGTAGATTTCATGCATCGGCCTATATTTATGTTTTACATCTATGGTACATCCATGCTTACTCAAGATCAAGCCTTAAGACCTGAAATTCATATTTTACGAGTCCTGTATGCCTTTTATCATCATACCGATAGTTAAAGAATGTTTATTTTTATGTACTTGACAGTGATGAACACAGTGATGAAACATTACATTCCATTTCCATCCTAAGAAAATTATTATACATTTCATGAATTTAATAAACTAAAAACGTATATATGAAAACATAAATTGTATTTGAAAACATTTGAGCTAATTCCGATTATTGATTGAAATGACAAGAAACTAGTTGTATAAAAAATGCTCATTTTGTTTTATGGAAACACACGACACGACGCGTCGACATACCTACGTCGTGATTGCACGAAATATATTTTGATACAAAATGATGATAGATTTCAGTTTAAGAGCAAAGCATATAAAGTATAGCATATATAAAATATAAACACACTCAAGATTTGTATCGAAGATGACAAATGTTAACAACGTGCCCGTCCTTGTGTAAAACAAAGTTATGCTTTCTGGCCACTACACGGATAAAGAAAATGATAGGCCTACTCTATTATGTTTCTTAGTTTTATATTACTTCATTTGGTACTTGTATTTATAAAGGTATATATATTATATTGTCCCCTTTTATATTTTGTGCACATTCCTATGTAAAAATTTCTTTCATGTACAAGATTGTCAAGCTAATCATTTTCAAAACAGTTAGGACAGCAAGAAAGTAGGTGAAAATGACTAGTACTTTAAGAACCGAATCCATCCTGATCTGTAGACTATTGTGGCGATATAAAATATTTATATGGTAGTACTCAGTGTAAGAAATAGAACTATAGCGTACTCGGTATATACCCATGCTTTACTTGAATATGGTTACTCGTTTTTCCGATGGTTCCTTTTTCCAAAGGTTCATACCAGGGATTTCATAATTCAGGAAATTAAAATAGGGTTCATTTTGCTGAGCATTTGAAGCATTACTCTGAAATTTCATAAATCCGAAGTTCAATATTCCAAAGGCTTCCAATTCCGGAAACGATGTGGGTATTAAATAAAAATGATGAAAAGGCTGACTGAGAAGTTGCATGCTTAGGTTTACAGGTGATATCACAGGTTTCGACAAGATAAATTGAGAGCAATTACTTCGAAAAGGCAATTTTGTTGAAATTAAACGAACGAGCCGGATCAAAACTATTTTCATGATGTGTAAACTTAAAGACTTCTTCAGGGTAAAATGTCTATCATGTGTATCATGTTTAGTGTATTCTTTTTCAAATCTTCAGCCAAAATTGGTATAATATACCAAAAGGAAAGTATCAGGCATCAGAGAATAGTATCACCTAAACATTGTTACACCAAATATTTTGTGCCGAATACCCTGTAAAAAATACACAGAATTTCACATGGATTTATGGTTTTATAATGTGATTTGCAGCTCCAACGCTTGTAGCTTCACTCATACATATTGTAAATTATAATTTACAGGTTTCTAATTTTGTCAATTATTGACGTCTTTAGAAAAGTCCATAATACGCCGTTTTGCTCCCTTTACATTTTAAAATCAGATAAGCCTATCGGTTTAAAAAAACAAACTATTTGTTTATTATCTAATTATGGCCAGCGAAAGTAGTTTAAATTGGACTATGTGACATTATTTCTATATAGTGATATCACTGATATGAGTGTCATATTCTCTTGATTAAAAATGTTTTGCTACTCATGGGTATTAAAGCAGATCATTTCCTGTTACCGATCATTGTAAAGTTCATGTGAATGCTGTAAGCCATTTCTTAAAAAGTATGCATATTTTAGTATCACTGTGCTTAATATATTGTACATGACTTTGTAAGCACTATGTAAACTAATTAATAGAAGAGAAATATAATGAATAAATGTTATATCCCACGTTTAGAATGGTGTACTATATGAATGATTCTGTTGAGTCCTTTTGAAATGAACCCTTTCCCCATCCCCCGCCCCCCCCCCCCTCCCTTAAAAAAAAATGACTTGCTTGATTAATTAAAGCAAGTGGCTTTCCAGTCAGATTATGTTTACCATGAAAGTTAAATTATGGGGTGCTTCATTCTCGCGAAACTTATATTTGTTTATCCAAAATAGACAGTACTTTTTCATAATCACATTCTAAGCACATACGCTCAAACAATGACCCACTCTAGACTTCATTAAATTGAATATAACCTACACAAGGCTTAGCTGAAAATGTGTAATTTCTTTCGACACTTTTAAAAATCCCGTTGCACACGTGGCGTTATTCCATTGACGTAAGACTGCGTCACTCAGTGACTAGTGTGGCCTTTAACGCACCGTGCATGTGTGAGTGACATCTTCGAAATTTAATTAACGCCATAACACAATCGAATGAATTCTAGCTCTTGCACATCACTGTCTTACTATGATTACCGTTCCTTTCTACGTGAAGTGTATTTGGAAAGGAATTCTTCGACTTCTTGTGTCGGCACCACAGTAAAACTTTCATATTGACCTTTATTTATAAAGCTCAAAGTGTTGAAAGTGAATTTAATCGTTTGGCTAAATGGATTTGTGAAGCCTCGTAATATTGACAAGGTGACTGGTTTTCTGACAGTACCTTTAAGTCAACTTAAAGGTATAGACCAGTTCTGGTCATGCGATTGTATTGTGAAAGAAACGTTGTGGAATCATCAAAATGATAAGAAATTTGGCCCGGTCTTGGTAAAGTTACAAGCACTGTACACAGAAAGATGTATATGGGACTACCCTATATCTATCCAATCCGGATATATAATTATAATAATTTACCATATTTATCAATTAGTAGGCGGTTTCCCGGCAAAATTTATATCATCACGTATTAGTCAAAACGTATTCTTTCTCATGATTGGTAGTAAGAGCTTCCATTTCATTTTTTGAGCGGGGGGCGTTTCCCAAACTGGTCTGATAAAACCAAACTGTGGGTTGGCGTCAAAGCCCATTCAAAATTGCTTTTGATGATTAATTTACTTTGTTCACATTGATGTATTTCATATGCATTAAAATTTGTAGGTTTATTTTTAAATATGTAATTGTTTATCAGTCTATTTTGTTTGTTATAGCGCTTAGAGACTTCGGTGGTAAGTGCTTCATAAGTAACGTTTTTATTGTTTTAATTATTATTATACATTCAGGTCGTCAAATGGTATTATGATATATGTTAAAGGAGTGAACGGCATAATCATCTAAACGATGGGGGCGAACTGCGAGAAAAGTGGGAAAATTGATTTATTGGAATGCTATAGAGCGCCATAATGACAGCCGTGCTAAAGTCGGGGTAGTAGTGTGAAGTTTGACAGACATGAGCGCTATACAAGAACCCACTATTATTAGTAGTACATGTAGTAGTAGTATTATTTCCTCCTTCTAAGTCTTTGGTGTAATTGTATTTTCCTGCGGTACAACGTATAGCAGGAAAATGTTGTATATGCGGATCCTTTTAATGATTACGTAATGCTAAGTTCACACCGACGCCGAATTGATGGCGCATTAAATCGGCGAGCAAAGCGGCGGCAAAGCGTAACAAAGCTTAATTAACGCGTAAAGACCGTAATAGAGCGTGAGAAAGCTTTGAGCAATTCGGGACATTCGGCAAGAGCGCCAATTTTTTTTAAATTGTTTAAAAATTTGAGGCGATCTGTCACGAATTGCGTAATGCGGGGAGAGCGTATTAAAGCTTATCAAAGCATCACAAAGCTTATCAAAGTTTTGCTCAAAGCGTAGGAAAGCTTAACAGAGTTTACATTTTTGCCGCTCTTGCCGAATGTCCCGAATTGCTTAAAGCTTTCTCACGCTCTATTACGGTCTTTACGCTTTAATTAAGCTTTGTTACGCTTTGCCGCTGCTTTGCTCGCCGATTTAATGCGCCATCAATTCGGCGTCGGTGTGAACTTAGCATAACATATCTCAGGAGATCGTGAGATTTTTTGAAAAAATGGCGCCGAATTGATCGCCGATTAAAAGCGCGACATTCGGTGTCGGTGTGAACTAGGCATAATGGGAGTGGCGATACGCCACGATCCCGCGAGGCTGGTTTTAATACCTTAGGCAGGTGAAAGTTATTGTATTGAGAAGGAAAGGAATGTTCAGAAAGGCATAATAAGAGAGGGAAATGGGCGTGGTAGCTATTCTAGCTTTGTCAGACACTAGATATACGACACAAATTTCAAGTAAATTTTGTAATAAAGAACAATAGTTTGGTGTTTGTTTTTGTAGGAGGTAAAGAGATTCAAATATATTATTTTTATTGAGACGATTTGCCATTAGGTTTTTCCAGAGCATTTGCCTTATTTAGTTTATTTCTGAATTTTTCAACCTAGGGAATCGGTCCGGGCGTGGGGCAAAAAAAGCAAAGCCCCATGCAGGTTACGGATCAAAGCATTTAAAATGTAATATTTTGCAATACACCGTCAGTATATACTTAGGTGTGAACATGGACGATTGAGATTAAAATTACGCAATGTTAAGAATATTTTCATTTTATATTTTTAAAATCAAGAATGAGTTTAAACACTGAAATTATTTTGATGCTCAAAACATTTATTAGATGGCATTATATAACAAGATTGTTCAAGATTGTTCAAGAAGATACAATTCGAATAAAAGCTGGCTTGGTCGGTCTGGCAGGCTTTCTCATAAAGTTTGATATTGATGTAATCTGTGAGTCATTAACTGAGTAATGAAGGATGAGAATATACGTAGGTTTCATAACGAGTGTACCATGTACCAATACTGAACTTGAATACAAATCCCCCCCCCCCCCCCCACTCCGAGAAAGGACGGACCCCAAAATATAAAGGGGTACTTTTCGTGCGACAAAGTCCGGCCCGAGAATTGTAAAAAAAGGGGTGTATTAACTTTTCAACCGGAGATTTCTTTAAAAAGGGGGTATTTTTTTTCTTTTTCTCTCTTCTCTTTGGACTCCTGAGAAATTATTCCGAATTTAGGGGGTACATTGAGTATTTTTCATGATTTAGGGGGGGGGGGTCTCCAAGGCAGGAAAAGCCCGCGAAAGGGGGGTTCGGAAATGTTGGCAGTCCTCAGATAGTGGGTGCTTTCAAAAAGAGGGAACAAGCATATGCGTACCCTAAATAACACTAAGTGGTAGGGCCGGGATACAAATTAACTTTTTGAAGCGGGCTGCATGGTAGAGATCGTAATTTTGTTATTCTTTATGCATGGGAAGACAAAGATTCATTTTAAATCTACACAATCATGTGTCATCTCTCTCTCTCTCTCTCTCTCTCTCTCTCTCTTTCTCCACCCCTCCCATCCTACTCTCTCTCTCTCTCCCTCCCCTCTCTCTCTCTCTCTCTCTCTCTTTCTTTACTCTCTCTCACTCTCTGTCTATGCCTATATTTTACTTTTGTCTTTATTTTTCTCTCTCGCTGTTTTGGTTTTTTATCTATCTCTCCCTCTAGCTCCAACTTCCTCCTCTCTCGCTTTTTCTCTATCTCTCCCTCTCTTTCTCTCTCCCTCTCTCTCTCACTGTTTTCTTTTTCTCTATAATCTCCCTAAAGTTCCGCCTCCCTTCTCTCTCTATCTCTCTCTCTCTCTCTCTCTCTCTCACACACACTATTTTCTTTTTCTCAATATATCCCTCAAGTTCCCCCTCCCTTCTCTCTCTCTCTCCATCTCTCTCTCTCTCTCTCTCTCTCTCTCTCTATCTCTCTTCCTCTTTCTTTCTTTCGAACGAATTTGAAAGAGGGCGCATTTTTTATTATGTGTAATTAAAGTATGCACAATAGCTTTAAAAGTGGCATTGCCGATAATCACTGTCAGCTGACAGATATTATGACTTGCCAAACCGACCCAACGTTTGTACTGTGGCTACCGTCGTACACAAACGGCGTCTTCATATTGTTTCCGGGTGAAATATAAAAAGAAAGAAAGTTAGGTGGAATTCAGGGATGTGCAGATGTTAACATGATTAATATAAACCAGTTCGAAACGTCGAGGCCCTCCTACCAACCATCCTCTCCAACCGTCGCTATAGTTCTCTTTATAACTATAAGCACAAGAAAGATTACCAACAGTCTTTCTCAGGACTATCAACAGTCCTTTTCAGTACTAAACACACACTCAAAAAAGATTACCAAAAGTCCTTTTTCAGGATTCCCAATCCTCCCCCTCTCACACCGTGTAACCGTAAACATATCACCCTGTACTCAAGTCATCTAATGAATAATTCTGTTGTCAATTTATTAATTTCCGTATGGAATCTATTGACATATAAAACAATTGAATTTGAATTAAAAAAATGTAAACCATGAACGATATTATTATGTGCATTGTTTTGCAATATTTTATTTTAACTTGGGTGATTTCAGGAGAAAAGCTTGACAAAGTCTGCATTGATAGTGCCAAAGATCATCAGCAACCATTATGACATCGCTTTTGTCTTTAAAAATATGCCTTAGAAAGTAAAATCCTTCGGTGGATGTACAAAACATGCGTGTTCAATAGCAGAATGCATTCAAATCGTGGTTCATTTTTTAGTTTTTTCCTGTTTCCTTATCATCTAAGTACCATAACCCTTCGTTCCTGAAGCGTTCCACCTTGCGATCATGTCCTTTGATCCAGTTATTGTGAACCATCACCTGTTCAGTGTCCTTATTAGCTTCACGCCAATCCGGATCAAAATACATACGCCCACTCGGAAACAAGCGCGAATCCATGACAGCTGTTTTGATGTTGTCTCCCTGCCATCGTTTCTTCTTGAGGAGTCCATTTAGGACTCTTTGGTCGGGGTAGGTGGGATGTAAAGCCAGAGTCTGCACCCACTCTGTCACGAGAGCTATGGTTGCTGGTGTGGAGCGGTAGAAAGTGAATCCTGCGCAGTACACAGTGGGTTCATGAAGGTCTTCCTGCAGCCAGATGTCGTTGGTGTCGTTTGTGAAGTACGGCAGAGGATTCTTGAGCCACACGATGTCAACATCGGAGAACAGGACATCGTGTCCGCTGGACAGAAGCTGTAGGATGTAGCTCGGTCGCTTGTTGACTAGCTGCTTGTAGGCGGGTGAGTCGAAGAGAAGCCGTTCACCCGGTGATTCGGATACGTCATTCAGGACAACGTTGAGCTCGATATCAGTTCTGTTGTTGAGGTAGTTGAACGCTTCACGATCCTCTGCTACCAGGGTAACTCCAGATCGGATACCAGAACGCTTAACACTCTCCAACCAGTTGTCGGTGAAGTTCAAGAAAGCTTTGTTAGTGGATACAAGGATCACAGGTGAGTGTGATTTGGAATCATTTAAGTTGAACTTAAGAGATGAAGTGACCGGTACGTTCACTTCTTCCTCCTTTGGATGAGACCTATGCCTAGTCCTTGATTTACGATCTCGTTTTCTCTTCGTATCTTCTTTCCTGGATGGCGGTTTCACAGGTACATTATTTTCTTGTTGCTCCTCCATCGTTCGAACTACGTCATCCTTAATGTCAGTCGTATTCATAACTTTTTCCATCTTAATATCTAATATCGTTTCATCAAACTTTTGTTCTATATTCATTACTTGAACATCGATTCTATCATTTGTTTTCTTTGACTTCTCTTGTTTTTTCTTTGACTTTCGTTTGGTTGGAGCGGGCAACGCAGATGGACTCTTCTGCTCTGACGGTCTTTCTAGATTGGATGCCTGTATGGATCCACCGACCCTCGTCTCATTCACCGATTTCATATCAAGATTATCATTCGCAATTTCGGTTAATTCGGTAATGTTTTTTGTCTCAGCGGTTAACCGAAGAATAATTTTGGCAGGTGCCGCAACTGCAGCTTTCGGTACCGGATCAACGGATTCGACACGTGATGCAACGGCCAAACCATCAAGCTTTTCGGATACTTTCGCAACTTCTTCTATGTTGTTTTGAAAAGGAGGGACCTTGACGACCGGTGCCGAAGTCGGGATTATTTGTTTATCATCAAATTTTCCCGCATCTCCAACTGATTTAATAGATTTAATTGTCTCAGCAGTTGACCGAAGAATCATTTTGGCAGGTACCACAGCTGCAGTTCTTGATACCAGATCAACCGATTCGACATGTGATGCAATGGTCAAACCATCAAGCTTTTCTGATACTTTGGCAAATTCTTCTATGTTGTTTTGAAAAGAAGGGACCCTGGCGAACGGTGCCGAAGTCGAGATTATTTGTTTATCATCAAATTTTCCCGCAACTCCAACTGATTTAATAGGTTTAACTTCCCCAACTTGTTGACGTATCATTTTGACAGGTGTCACAGTTGCAGTTCTTGATACCGGATCAACGGATTCGACATGTGATGCAATGGCCAAACCGTCAAGCTTTTCGGATACTTTGGCAAATTCTTCTATGTTGTTTTGAGAAGAAGGGAACCTGGCGACCGGTGCAGAAGTCGGGATCATTTGTTTATCATCAAATTTTCCCGAAACTCCAACTGATTTAATAGATTTAATTGTCTCAGCGGTTGACCGAAGAATCATGTTAGCAGGTGCCGCAGCTGCAGTTCTTGGTACCGGATCAACGGATTCGACATGTGATGCAATGGCCAAACCATCAAGCTTTCCGGATACTTTCGCAACTTCTTCTATGTTGTTTTGAAAAGGAGGGACCTTGACGACCGGTGCAGAAGTCGGGATCATTTGTTTCTCATTAAATTTTCCCGCAACTCCAACTGATGTAATAGGTTTAACTTCCCTAACTTGTTGAGGTAATTCTTGAGGGTGTACAGGTGATCTTTTGTTCGTTCTTCGAGAGCGCTTACTCGGTCGCTTCGTTATGTCTTTCGATGGTTTTTCTGCTCCACTCACATCATTTCCTGTAGCGATAATAACGTTCCTCTCGGCTGTTCCAAGAGTTTCCACCGTCTCTCGCAACGAGTGTACTTCTATTGCTGTTCTTGTGGTGATCATTTTCTTCGTTGTCAATGTACTTCGTACGACTTCCCTCGATGCCATCCCCGACATCGCCATCGGCAACCACATCTGCTCATCAAGATCTCTCTCCACACGGTAGTATGGTGTTGGGAACACAAGACGTTGCAAGATAGAGCTGGAAGTCTCGTCGGCTGGTAATGATTTAGGGAACAACCGCTGATCTAGTTGAAGAGAGTTGGCAATTTTCTTCTGCAATATTTCTGCATGCATAGGGGAGGAACATGACAGAGGTCGGCTAGGATTAATAACTTATTTACTTTTCTCTCATCTCGTAATAACGATAATTATAGTAATAACAGTAATAATAACGATAATAGCAATAATAAAAATAATGATAATGGTTATAATTGTAATAATAATAAAGATAATATAATAATGGTGATAATGATAATAAAAGTGGAATTGTAATAATAATAACAATAAAAGTTATAATGATAATAACAATAATAATGATAATGATAATAACAATAATGATACAAATAATAAATATCTCTGTGTAATTTATCCATCTTTCCTCCCTCTTTCTCCCCCCTCTCTCTTTCTCTCACTCTCTCCTGATTTCTTCTATTTTGTTTATAAGAAACTCACCATTTCTGTGGTATAAAAAGGAAAACATCATGGTGGGCAGAAACATACAAACGAGTAGAGAAATCCATCTCTTGAACATCCGCGTCATGCTGTCAATTTTAAATGAAATATTCATCACAATTATTTGAATGTTTTTAAATAATGAATAAGAACTTGATAGTATTTAATTGATTTTTGTTCACTATTATATATTGATTATTAGAGTATTGCTTCACATATAAATGTAACATAATATAATATGAGCTATGATTAGCCCCACTGAGGGCGGATCTAGGTTTTGGGGAGAGGCCGGGGCACAGCTCACACACAAAATGCTGACAAGACACCAACAAAATCCACTAAATTTTGGGCCTAACAGTTGAAAGAGGATGTAATTACAAAAAACACAATAATAAGGGGCACTCTCATGTACTTAATGGGTACTAAATGGGTTTCAAGGGTACATACGTATGCCCCCCTCTCCATCCTCCAGTGTTAAAGGAAATATGAAAAGTATACTATAGGATTTAACCACTCGAAGTTGTTAAATACCATTAATGTTAAATAATGTGGTAATGAGATGAATCATGATTATGTTATACCCTAATAAAATGTGAAAATATTTTCTTTCAGGTAATGTGCACCCTATCATGAAAACCATTCACTCAACTTACTTTAAGTTTAGCATTTACCCTTCTAGTATCGACAAAACTGTTTCAGTGTCTGAGAAATAAACTTTGATCTCAATACTGTAGTCATTGTGACTACAAGTGTTTATGCAGGTTAATGCATACCTTCTTTATTTTTGTTTTTTGTTTTTGTTTTTTTATTGTTTTTTTTTCGATGGGGGGGGGGGGGGGGGTGACCGACCCCCTGCCCCCACTTCCGGCGCCTATGTCTGTGCTTGAGATGTAAAGGTTTGCTGTGGTATATGTTATATCATAATTCGTAAGAAAATTGATATGTGTATATAGTATTTTGTGTGTGTATCTGGAGTAATAACATTATGTTGGTACCACATAAATTGATAATATCAAAAGTTGAAATAAAAACTTAACCAACTGTGAAGTTTTATATGGAACATATCGATTTAGTTGCACAACTGATTTGTAATTCATTTGCTGCAAAAGAAATCAGTCCATTATATATATATATATATATATATATATATATATATATATATCGACTATTTGACTTGATTGCTAATGATACTGATTATAAATGCACTTGAGCTATACCGGTATATACAAAGCAAGAATCAGTGATTTTTGAAAGTTGATGTTTTGTATATTAGTTGATAAAGGAAAAGTTATTAAAAAAATTGTTAATGTAGATTCAAGCCTTTCTGTTTTCTCACGAGAGAATGGTGCTTATTTGTTTAAAACTTCTATTATATTATTATTATGCATGAAATATAGAATTTGCAAACAAATTATTTCATGATAACTTCACGAGCTATGCAAGTAGTGAGAGTATTTAAGGTTCTGAAACGATAATTTTGTGGTGATTTGTGTGATCTCCAGGATGAGATAGTCAAGTAGGGGAGAGTTGTCGTGATATGACTACATGTGTTTATGCAGGTTAATGCATACCTTTTCAGTATACACTGTCGGTGTACTTTTACCATTGTTTGAGTCATGGCTTACACAAAGGTACAGTGGTTGATTTGAATATGTGTTTACCATTCAGGTGTAGGTCTGCAAATAGTGTATAAAGCTTCATTGTTATTTGGACATTCTATCACTGCTTAAATACTTTTTGAGTTATAATGAAACGGGAACGAGTGTAATTAGCTCCTCGGTCATGTTGCTATAGAGATAGAGAGACATGTTTTGGTAGGCTCTGAAAAAGGAGGTGCTTGTACAAGCAAGACTCCATGTATAATTTGGATGTGGCCTTTGCAGGACCTACATGTATATTGAGAGATACAGAAATAGCTGTTTAAAGGAAACCTAACCCCAAAGAATAGGTGTAGGGGTATTCTGAAAAATGAGATGTATTCCTGCTCTTTGATGTACAATATTCCTTACGAAAATAAATGAAGATATTCCTGGCATGATGTCATGCCTTTTAGCATGACATGGGCGCGCCATTTTCTTGAAAACGTGACGTACCAGTTGAAGTTGTACATGTATCATGCACCAAGCTTTAGTTGGAAATATTTTTTTTAATAAATAACGAAACCTTTACTTTTCAATGAGGACAAATCATAACTGAGAAGATAGAAATTATATTTGGTGAAAAATAAATAACAGGGGAACAAAATGTAACCCAATTCATTTATAAATACTACACTATAGTAGTTGACAAATCTATTTCAATTATGAGAAACCTTCAACCCTGAACAGCACCAACTTATTTATGCAATTTGCGTTCTGGCAATTGTAGTACAAAGGATAATAGCAGGTTAATGAAATGCTTCATCATCACACAGGCCTGGGAAGGAAGCAGTGGCGTACCTGGGGTACTCCGTCAGGGGGGCAAGCGACCGAAACAAACAAAAAAAGGCGATGCTAATTTTCACTTCTGGCGAGCGAGCGAGCAAAAAAAAATCTTTAAGTAACGTTTGGTATATAAACTGGTATTGTTGCAAGTTGGGGGTGGGAACATTCACTTGTTAGCGACGTTAATTTCATTTTTTGCAAACGAGCGTAGCGAGCAAGAAAAAAATCACTTCTTTTTTAATAATTGCCACTTAAACTTGGTTCAATTGTCCCATGCAGGGCGCGGGAACAATATTGTGTTTAGGATGATTTTATACCCATCTTAGCTAGCGAGCGAAAATACATCTTTCTCTCAATGAATTGCTATATAAAATTTGTTTCATTGTTGCAGGTCGGGGGCGGGCACAATCGTGTTTAAGGCAATGCCAATCCCATTTTGGCGGGCAGGCAACCCCCTACATTTCTCTTTTTAATGATATTGTAGCAGGTTAGTGGTGGGCACATAATTCCACGAGCTAGCGAGCAAAAAAAAATCACTTCTCTTTTATAGGGAAAATATGGTACATAAAACTTGGGTTCATTGTTCCATGTCAGGGACGTGATTATTAAAAGCGGTGTTATTTCTAATTTGGCGAGCGAGCGAGCAAAAAAAATCCCTTCTCTTTTATAGGGAAAATATGGTACATAAAACTTGGGTTCATTGTTCCATGTCAGGGACGTGATTATTAAAAGCGGTGTTATTTCTATTTTGGCGAGCGAGCGAGCAAAAAAAATCACTTCTCTTTTATAGGGAAAATATGGTACATAAAACTTGGGTTCATTGTTCCATGTCAGGGACGTGATTATTAAAAGCGGTGTTATCTCTATTTTGGCGAGCGAGCGTAGCGAGCGAGCAAAAAAAATCATTTCTTTTTTTTAGGGAAAATATGGTACATAAAACTTGGGTTCATTGTTCCATGTCAGGGACGTGATTATTAAAAGCGGTGTTATTTCTATTTTGGCGAGCGAGCGTAGAGAGCGAGCAAAATTTTTGTAATGATAATTGGTTCATAAATTTCAGATTTTTTTGTTGCAGGTCAGGGCTTACACAATCATGTCTAAGGTGATGTTAATTCCGTTTTGGCGAGCACGAGCACACCAAAACTTCTTTGAAAAACGTTTGGTACATAATTATTAACTGGTTGTTGCAGGTTGGGGCGGGCACGTTAGCGGTGTCAATTCCATTTTGGCTAGCGAGCATAGCGAGCAAGCAAAACAAATAAATTCTCTTTTAATAGAAATTAATAAATAAACTTGTTTTTATTGGTGCATGTCAGGATGGACGCAATCGCGTTTTACGCGATTCAATTCCTTTTTGGCGAGAGGGCGAAAAAACTCTTCCATTATTAATGATATTGTTGCAGGTCAAGGGCGGGCACAATGTTTCCAAAGCAATGTCTATTCATTTTATTCGCAAGCGAGTGTAGCGAGCGAGAAAAATGAATTAGTCTCTATTAGTAACATTTGGTACATACATTGTGTGTTATTGTTGCCATGGTTGCAGGTCGGGGCAGGCACAATTGTATTCTAGGCAATGCTAATCCTTTTCTTTTTTCAGGGGGACGAGCAAGTGAAAACATTTAATACAAAATAGGCTAGCAAGCAGTTCGCGCCAGCGAAGGGTTTCGAATTTGTTATATCACTTATATTTTCCTATTTTCATTTGTCTTAATTTTTCAGGGCCGTATGCGGAATATTTTTCTGGTGGGGAGGGGGAAAGATGCGTTAAAAGTTTTCGAAAAATCTCAAAAGCAAAAGGAGTGAAGGGAGTTCGAGCGACCGAACTGGTCATGAGGGTACTTTTGCATTTTCAAAAGTAGAATTGAAGGATTTGGTATAGGCCTACACTACATTTTCAGGAAAAAAACTGTACGTTTTCGAAATATCTGGGGTCAACTGCCCCCCCCCCCCTGGTGCGTACGGCCATGTTTTTTTTTTTTTAATTTCCCCATTTTTTTCCTTTCCTTTTCTTTTCCCTTTTTCTTCCTTTTCTCTTCTTTTTCCTTTTTTCTTTTCTTTTCCTTTTTTTCTTTTTTTCTCTTTCTTTCCTTTTTTTCTTTTTTTCTCTTTCTTTCCTTTTTTTCTTCCCTTTTCCTTTTTTCTTTTCTTTTCCTCTTTTTCTTTTTTTCCCCTGGAGCCCGTCAGGGGGGCACTCTGCCCCCCCTGCCCCCCCATAGGTACGCCAGTGGAAGGAAGCATCCATAAATTTGAAACATTTACGACTTACGACATAAACGACTTCGCATAGTACGTCACGTTATCAAGAAAATGGCGATGCCCATGTCGTGCTGAGGAACTACATTATTCTTGCTTTATACCTCTCTGGCTCTCTCATACATTTTGGTGGAGAATCTTGTAGACTAATGGGCAATTAGATAATAGATCTCTCAGAATAAGTAAAGTCATTTCATGGGGTTCGGTTTCCTTTAAGTTTAAACCTATCAAAAAATACAGAACCTAATGGAGTTCTTGTATCCTGCGTCTGTATTGCTTGACTCGTTACAGTAACATAATTTATTATGCGATATAACCAACCCAGGGCGGATCCAGGTTTTGGTACAGTTCACAGAAAAAAATTGCTAACAAGACAACAACTAAATCCACCGAATTTGGGGCCTGACAGTTAAAAGAGGATGAAATTACAAAAAGCACAATAATTAGGGGCACTCTCACGTACTTGGTGGGTACTACATGGATTTCAAGGGGTACGTAGTATGCCCCTCCATCATCCAGTGTTTAAGGGAATATTGAAAGTATACGAGTATTTAACCACTCGAAGTTGTTAAATACCATTTATGTTAAATACCGTTGTAATGAGATGAATCGTGATTATGTCATACCCTAATAAAATGTGATGACTATTTCTAAACAAAATAAAAATCTCTTTCGTTTCAGGTAATGTGCACCCTATCACGAAAACTATTCACTCAACTTACTTTAAGTTTAGCATTTACCCTTCTGGTATCGACAAAACTGTTTCAGTGTCTGAGAAATAAACTTTGATCTCAATTCAAACGTGATAATGTATCAACAATAAAAAAAAATATTAAAAATACACGTTTTAATGTTCATGTTTTTTATTCCCAACATTTCAGAAAATGTGAAATCATCAAAAGAAAATTATAGAGACCTCCTTTGATGATGGAAAACGGGTTTAAGGAATACATTTTATATGCGTTAGTTTCACAGTTCTTTGCATGACGCATACAGTCATGACGTATACATTTATTTAAATATAGATAGTAAATTACCAAACAATATCAAACTTACGTGAATGGCAAGTATATAGATGCTTTGTGGAAACTATTTGCAAAGAGACACGCCTCTGAAAGAAAAGGAGATCGAAGGAAACAGAAACATCATTAAATTTATAGGATGATTTAATATTGTTTTCGTAAATGAAGGCTATATCTTACTAAACTGCATTATGATTAACAATATTACATTAATCAAAAGTAGAGTGCTATTATTATTATAGGATAAAGCATAAAATAATCCTGAATTGATTTGAGAAAAATGGCCGAGAGGAAGTAAAAAATAAAGTGAGTTTTCGAGAACTAGATATTTGGCTTTATGAACTTTTGGTAACCATGCCTTTTTAAGACAAAAGTTAAGATGATTATGATTTAACACCTACCAGTCGTGAAATTCAGTTACGCTTTCATCCACTAATGTGGACCGTTTCTCAAGCCAGGTGATTTTCACTCATTCTTGAAAACCGCTTTGCTGCTTTAAAGCTTGCCTTCTAATTAAAACTCCAAAGTAGACTCCATGTTTTTGATTGGTGGTTACCAATATAATTTTGTTGCAAAAGTTTTATTTCAGCTTACCTGAGGAATGTCATAAGGCTCCCATATCAGATGGTAAGTTAGAATTCCTTTCCTTTTAGCCTATATCAGTTCCGAGACTACGGCGGGAGATCGAGGGAAAGACGTCCTTACATAACGCCGCTCAGCCATCTGAATAGTGTGTATCGACGACAAACTTTGGATCACAGAACATTTCCCTTCTCTCTCTTTCTCTCTCTCTCTCTCTCTCTCTCTCTCTCTCTCTCTCTCTCTCTCTCTCCCTCTTTCTCCAAACTTGTCACAATACCCTTTCATTGGGCGAGAAGAAGCTATGACGTGGTCTATTAAATCTTCCTTAAACAAGCTCTTTTGTTCTCTCGAGCCTGTTTTAAAAAAAAGGTATACCACGACCCTACTAAATAGTTGAGACAACATCGTTACCCTTTCACCCCTCTACGTAATCCACAAGAAGTGTGTCTACATCTATGGATGGCCAGTTGTACGTTGGTCTTTAGTGCACCGACTGTTCATATTTTACCCTTCCTTTCGTTGTCCCGAGCTACCCTTCCCTAACCCACTTATAATATCATCGATATCGACCTATTAACATACAAGGGTTCATGTCGCCATGTAGATCATAGTCCAGTATTAGGTCACTGCGACAAGAACAGGGGACATTAAACCCTGCCCCCTAAACTTATCATTCTAGAATTTGAATAATAATAAATCTTAAGAAAACGTTTAATGGACCTATCAGCATAGCGAATTGGTGCATCCATCGAGATTTCGGCGCTTTTAATATCGTGTTAGAAGTATGATTCTCATTTGATTTGGGATGCCGCCCCCCCCCCCCCCGCCCCCATAAAGAGCTGGTGATACTCATGTATATGATAATACTACAGCGACTTATGTTTTTGGTTTATGCGTATCCAGTGGTTACGCAAAGTCAGCATCTTTTCACCAGTGGAGGACATACATGTACCTCGGATGACAAGAGAAGCACTTGAATGAATACCTCATGAAGAGGTATTGACAAGCAAACATGCTTAATCACAAGATCGGGTCTGATGAGGAGCCTGACCCATTAACCTCTTAGCGATGGACCTACTGTTTCTTTAGACTTCCAACCTGTAGGTGTATTTCAAGGGATCCGGTAACTTTGTCAAAAACAAAATCCTAGATTTAACTCATGCTGCAATGATAATTATAAACCTTTAGGTCAGTCAGAAACCCCATGACTTTTACAAGCCGATCGCTTGTCTGATTATCAAGATATTTATGATTGGAAATCGAAACCAAATTTTGAGTTTTCCTAACGGTTTTCATAACTACAGTCTATTGGAGATTTTTTTGTTTTGGAGGCACTTCTTGATCATTTTGAAGCGCGATTTTCTTAGGGCTTCAATATTACACCATAACACAGAAAATGATAACACGTAGGGCCGTGCATCTCAGATTTAACATTGTTAAACGATGCCTTTAAGTCATAAGATGGTATTTGAATTCAACGGTGATTTTACCACTTCTGGACAGTGAACGTACAAACCATGCATCGATGCGAGGTCTTATTTCAACTATCGTTTCTCGATGACATCACAACTGCGGCGAAAATCCTTTCTTCATATTTGTCTTTGCTAATAACAACCCGATAACAACAGAAGGCGTGCTTGGACCCAATCCTTCTACGCCTTAGACCCTTGATGCAGGGGCGTTGGTATATGATTAGGGTGAGGGGTGAAGTGACCCCCTCCCCTTCCTATCCCACTCTATATCTATCTATCGGACAAGGGCGCCAAATCGAAATCTGTCGCAGTGTAAAAATTATACCACACGGGCAAAACATTATTTCTTCAAGATAATTCTGAGCAATCACGTTTACCAATGGAGAATGTTGAGGGTCAAATTCGAGGATTAATGTAACACCAAGAGGGGTAATCCATTGAAAATATAAAATCGCTAAAAAGGGAAAACAATTTTAAAAGTCCATATCGGCTGATCGGCTGGGTGGGGATGGAAAAACGCAACGCAGAGGCTTCAACAACAAAAATCATAAATGATGAAATAAAACAATCATTAGTCGGCAACTTTTGATGCTATTCCCCAATAATAATTATACCAAACCCTCATTTATCATGCCGACGTAGACCTCCCCTTCTAATCAGTCTGGTATACATTAGGCCTACTGCTCCTTTCATTTTAATTGGCTGATTATTGGAAGGAATTAAGTGTGTTAGCATTACGGTTGTCGTGACAGAGTGACCTCAATATTGGTACAAGAATCGCAAGGCTTATGCAAGAATGCACAGTATTAAAATAATGATACCCAAGTTTAATGTAAATTTTAATGGATATTCTTTTTTATGTTAATAATAGTTACAAGCATACTGACATTTATCCTATTTGACAAAATATCAGTTTATGAAGATACCATTGTTATAGATTCGACGCGATTTAACATGCATTTATTATGTAGGATCGACTGGTGTATTTACACACTTGATAAAGCATAGTAGAGGTTCATGTTGTATTGATACGTGAAAACGGAATCCACTAATGGAACAAAACCTTGTAAGCGTTTGGGCTGGTTAAGAAAGCTATTTGAGACGGTGGTTGGAATTTATTAGGCTGACGTGGAATGGAAACGGTTTACACAAGAAATAAATTATTTTGCCGACAACCGTTTGTGTGAAACTGCTAATGGTACGGCATCACTTTTTTAAAATCTATTTCCTTTTTTTAAATAGTTGTTGCACATATTTATTTCAAAAGCAAATATTTCTGTATAAATTAATGTACTTGTCAGGGCAATATAACATTAACAACGATAATGGCAAGGAAATAGAACGAATTAAATGATCAAATGAACCAGTTTACGTGACAGTGCTTGATGTTTTACACTAATCGCCTAATATTCGGTGCTTGGGGGAATGTTAGTTTGGCCACATTATATATACATGTAATGTTATAGATAGGCCTACATTTCTCTTATTTTTTAATTCTCTCAATTCTCTCTTTAAGAATGTGAAATCTTGTAATTAAATTTAACATTTTTCTTCATTTCCATCTTCTTACTCTTCTTTATTTTTCTCCGATTTATTTTTCTTCTTCCTTATTTTCTTATTTTTTATGTTGCTGTTGATCTTCTTCCTCCTCCTCTTTCTTTCTCTTCTTCACTCTTCTCTCTCTATATGCCTATTCTCTTTTTCGCTCATTTCTTGTTCTCTTCCTATCACGCTTGCCGTTTTGTCTTTAGGTGTCTTTCTATCAAGATTAACTCAATCAAAATATCTGAAGGAAACTTCCTCGTCCACGTTCCTGGTGCTCCGTTTTATTTTTTTAAATAGCCACAGTATTTTTCTGAGGGAACAAGTTTCAACGATCTCTGACGAGCAAAAATAAAGGGTGAACATGATTAGTATTTTTTTAAAGAAGAAAGTAATAACCAACGAAAGAAAGAAAGCGATAAGGGATGTTACTTCTGGAGCGAGTATATGATTTGAAATTCATTAGGAGCAATAGACCTCTGCGCCCCCCCCCCCCCATGTAATATCACTCCTATATAATTGTACCCATTAGCCTGGTAGTTTTTCTTTCTTTTTAGCATAAACTTAGAGAGAAGGTTGAGTTCTGGGAAGAGGTGAAAAATAATTTGTGAGCGTTATCATTCTTATTAATATTATGTAAATGTGGAAGAACATCAGATAAGATATGTTCCCTGAAAAGCATGGCTCTTCAAATGCCTTCATATCCTAAATATGTCATGTAACATCGTAAAACTCGGGGGTAGGATTTTTACTCCACGTGTTCGTGTAGTCCCATATACATCTTTCTGTGTGCAGTGTACTTTCTTAAATCATTTTGATGATTCCAGAACCTTGCAATACACACAAAGTCTTATATGCTAGATGATCAATCTTTTCTGGTCGATTCCACACAGTTTCTTTCACAATGCAATCGCATAACCAGAACTCAACTTCATCTTTAACACTAATATAACATTTAAATGAATACTTCCTTAGAAAAAGACTAGCATCTTGTCCGTTCGAAGAAACTTCCTTCGGGGAAGAAATTTAATCAATATCTCATTGTTATATTTTCTTTTGTAATCAATCGACGCAGTTCTAGGCACCTTTCCCTTAGTTTACACGTAAGACATAACCTTGCCTTATTCGTAGGTCTATACCTGTATGTTTCATCAGTACTGTTCTGTATACATTTTGACTTGAGGCAGTATATCATGAGATCTTATAACTACGAAAAAAGTTAACGTTTTCTCCAAGAGCTGTAGCTAATTCAAACATACAGGTAAGCGATACGTCTTAATTTCTTTTAAATACTGCATCATGACATTTTATACATTCAAGTCAACGAATTTCACTTTATAACTTATTTTTCCAACTCGCAGTTTGTGTGTGCAGATCGTGTTCAGTGGATTTGCTACTATAATGATCTCGACAAGACATAGGTAATCAGTTTATTTGTCGGTTGATGAACACACGTTTGACAATAATAACATATTGTAATTTTGTAATAAACTACTAACTTTCAAAAGCCTACAAACTGTATCACAACTGAACTACTGTGCTTATGACTACTGTCTTGCACATTACACTTACCATACTTTACAGATAGTATTATACCTTTATGTTTGATGTTCTGGTTAATGTATCACTATTTATCCTTTGTTTATCCTTTATGATCAGGATCCGGTCTCTCCGATTGTACAAGACTGCCTACGAGAGTTTGACGATATGACACGCAGATGGTATGACAAGTTCTTTGTATAAATCATATCATTGTTTTGTGATTTTGAAATTTGATAATTGTTTTCTCTTTTTAAATATTCTTTCTGTTTCCTCTTTCTTTGCATAAATGTAAAAGTGCGATATTCTCTTGTTTTAAGTACATTGGAATTTTTTTTTTTTAATCTTATAATTTTGGTGATAATTGTTATTTTCTCTAGAATATGAATCACGAAATATATTAATTCATTCTTATTTATCACATTAACAATTTTCAAAGTAATATTCGTAACCATTAATAATTTATCCAAAGATTTTAGACCCTCCTTACCTATTGTATTTCAAATTTCTACCGTAATCGAAATCAGTTCAAAATTATGGTGAATATTTATCAATGTTGTATTCATTTACGTTTACTTCCTATATGTACGTAATGCTTTCGACTTTTGTTATTGTACACAAATTACAATTCATTTTTTAAGACTGTGGGGATTTTTTTACGAACCAAGAAACCATGTCAATGCAATTCAATTCAATACTGTAACAATAATGACCTCTTATTTACCAAAGGACATAGAAGACCTAATTCGTAATAATATCGTTTCTAAAATAGAGAGATATAGTTCTTCTTTCACGTTGTCAATAACAGAAGTGCAGTATAATACAAGGGAGCTATGTTGTGATTTGTTTTATTTCAATTCCTTTTTTCAGTTGATTTGAAAATTAGTATTTTACAAATCACACAAGAGCCTACCGAAGAACCCTTTTTAGCTCTCACTTCCGCATGATGAACATTTTACATGAATCAAAATGGTATATAAAAAGATTTTTTTTTTGAATCCCCCAAAGAGTTTTTCAGTATGGTTACAATCCTCTTCTCATCACTATTCTCAAGGTACCGCGGGAGACGCCTCCCCTCTATCGTTATCTCGACGATGATGGCACTATGCTACGTCTGCATCAGAATATATGGTAAGATAAACAGGCAACCCATATTATAAAGTAAGTTACTTTTATAATATTAATGCAGTATAAAACAGCATCTGAGGAATTAACTCTTCAACAAGCTCTGCTTCTAGTTAGTTTCTCTTTTCTCGTGCTGTTTCTATTATATTTGTCGTTTCATTGCACTTTTTTTGGTGTAATATACTTATTCATTGTATTATGTTTTGCATGAGAAATAAAATCATTTGAATGTGTTGAATGTGAAAATAAGTCGGGAAAATGAATGAGTATAGTTAGTTTTCTGCCCTTACGACTTCTGTGTCATAGCAAAACAAAACAAAAATCTAAGACCCATATTTTTTCAGACTTACATAAAAATACGCATATCTCTGTCTCATGCAACTATTGTGGTCTCGAGTATTTTTTGTTTATGAATGCCCTACAGAACAATTGATATTAACTGTTAAATGCTTCTACGCTGAATGAATACACAAAATAATGATATCCACATGTTTGCATTTGAAAAGTTGAACGATCCGGATCAAACAAATATCAATATAACTCATTAGGTTGTACTCTCTTCATGTGATTTATTTCCTGAAAAGGACTTCCTTTTAAATGTTAAGTAAATTATGTATAACAACTTTTCAGTGAAATTAATATTACGTTTTTGAGGACGTAGATAATAGCCTAAGTAAAAAAAAACGTTTTCCAGGCTCAGTCTCAACAATCAGTTTCATCACAAAATAAGTTTACTCAACTCTTGTTTTTTTCTTGAATGTTCTTTAGAGTTCTAATTGAAATCTAACACCTATCAATTTAGCAAAATATGGATATGCATGGCTAGTTATAATACAATCGCCATTCACCTTAGTAATCTGAAAAGTTTTCGGTTCATACTAAAGAAGAAGAAAAAAAGGTGAGACATCCTGTTGATGATTGAATTTGAGTGGTTTGGTCATAATGGAATAGTTGGCATTAATTAGATGCTTTTTTCATAGGGGTTCATAAAAATATTCTATTCTATATATCTTCGGTCGTCAACAAGATAGTTCGTGACGAAAAGGGTGACGAAAGGGTGACGAAATACAATTTACTTTTGTCGTATTTGATGAAAAGGGATATAAAAGAAAGGAACATTTGTATATGTACTCAATTCGTCATTTTTTCTATTGTTTTGCAGTATTGCAGCAGTCCCATGTTCCTGATAAACAACCACCAGCAAAGAAGAAAACAATTGTCTCTGAACAAACTCGTTTGACGACACAACCGTCGATATCACCAGAACAATTCAACATCCGTTACAAACTCAACATATCTAACGACGGGCCCATCGTCCTTATTACAAGCAACAAAGCGTTCATGGACTTTGCCGAGAACTGGTTAGAGAGTGTCCACCGTCTGGAAAGTCGTCTGAATATTTTTGCCATCGCGGAAGACATGGTGGCGTACAGGACTTTCTTGAGGTATCCTGACGTTACGACGGTTATGACACAGAGAGCTGCATCGCCGCAGAAGACGTTGGCCTATCTCTCACATGATTACAACGTCCTCATCAACAAGCGACCGGTGTACATCTATCGGCTGCTAGCAAAGGGCAGGGATGTGCTGTTTAGTGACGTCGACACCGTTTGGTTGAAAGATCCTCTCCCGCACCTCGATGGCGACTACGACGTGGTGCTTCAGGTAGATTTACGAGTACCGAAGGTTGTCTATTGCGCTGGGTTTATCTTCTTTCGCGCAACTAATGCATCGCGAGCGTTTGTCTGGGAGTGGATCGATCGAATTCATAAGGCAAGGGATAACATTCCCGATCAGAAAATACTGAACGAACTCCTGGAAGAGAACTTTGGGAATCTGAGAGTTAAGGTTCTTGATTCGGCTCTTTTCCCGAATGGAGCGCTTTACTTTGATGATAAGTGGAGGAGGACACAGACCGTGAAGCCCGTGATTGTGCATAATAATTGGATTGAAGATCATGACGAGAAAGTACTTCGATTTAAGAGCCATGGGTTCTGGTTTATATGAATTGAATTGTGTCATCCATCCGGCAAAGAATGTAATCCATGTAATAAATCTGAAATAAGCAATATTGTGCTTTTACCTTTACTATGATCTCTGTATAGGTATGAACGTGGCTATATTTCACCACATATGGTATATAAATATATATGATGCAGGTAACTGCTATTATCAAGGACATTATTCAAATTATGGATATGGGATGATAGTAAGAAGCAGAAATCATGTAAGGAAACGGCATTATATTGGCTAGATATGGGAATTGGGAGGAATGAAAAGAACAATAAGGAAGAAAGTATGACAAGTAAGTCAATGGCTGCCTTGTACCGAGGAATGCATGATGGGTACATGTCCTAAGGTGGAAATAATAATAATATAAATAATTATTTGGATCGATTCCATTATTCTTCGTCATTCTCAACAAACTGTAAACAGCTCTCACTTCCACCTCACCCCTCCCCTCCACCACCAACACACACACACACACACACACACTCTCTCTCCCTGTTTGACTTATAACTTTCTACATCTTCAACACCAGTATTTTACAAATCTCATATTCATTACTTCATTCACGGTGGAATACATGTCAAACTTTAGTTTCAGTTTTAGTTAAATACAACCAATAAAACATATATGAAATTCAATACCAATTTAATATTGCTCCCCACCTCCCCCCTCTCTCTTTCTCTCTCTGTTTGACTTGCATTTTCTACATCTTCTACACCATTATTTTACAAATTATATATGCATTACTTTATTCACAGTGATAATAAAAGCTTACATTTCATAGTTTTAGATAAATAAAACCAATAGACCATATATGAAATTCAATATCAATTTAATATTCATATGTAAATGCCAAAAGTCAGGATCAACCCTCCAGAAAGAATGGAACATACCTGTTACATTTTAAAATTCATAACACACCATGCAATCAGATGGCATATTCCATTCGTTTTAGGGGTGCGTCATAAATGCTTCAGCTACATTAAGCGTATACACATTGCGACTAGGAAGGAATGTACGAAGGAAATTGTCATAGAAAATAATTACATGTATAGAACCAAGGGTGTAGAACAATGGGTAGAGCATTGGTTCATAAATAAAGCAGAAACAAACACAGATTTTCACTTTTGTTTTGACCCTTGTTAATTTTGGAAGATTAGTCGAGCATTTCAAATCTCCAATGTCTTTTTTTCTTCTTCTTCAAATCCACCATAATAAATGTAGCGTTTCATTTCAATAACTTTTACTTGGACTGCCATATGTGTGTGTTATGTTTTAGTCTGTAAACATGATCGGTAGTGAATTACTTCTTTTACACGTATCCTTTATAGTCGTGATATTTTTAAACGATTCCAACCGAATCTTAATTGTATGCAAAGTTCATTCATATCTCTTTAAACAAAACAAATGGGCAACAGATCAAACTTCAGATCAATGATTAATTAGCATTGGTATTGCAAATAATTTGGTTTGCAATAACAAAGAAAATGGTAAGTTACACAACCTGACCATTCTTCACCGATAGAAAAAATATTTGTGTCCAACATCTTGGTAAATATTACTGGTATCACTATGTCATCATCCAAAACCCTGGAATACAGTGGAGGCATAATATACCGACCTGAACATAAATCATTATGTTTTGGTAAGACACTAGATTCAAAACGGTAACTCTTCACCAGTGGTTCGATATAGATGTAGTTGCAACTTTCAAGCTATTGATGGGGATTACCGGTATATTATCAAAAGACATCATCATCATGTAAATGCAGCTCAATTTAATTATTATGAATGTGTGAGCATTTACAAAATTGTCACACTGTCAAAAAACCTTAGTTGTAGAGACAGCATCAATCTAATAGAAATGAGCAAATGAAAGATTGTTCACAATAAAGGTACTGATCTATAACTCTATCCAAAACATACAACGCTCCAGGAGATGATGATGACCGTCTTTACATTACTGTTATCCATCTCATCCTGTTTGGTGAGAAAAATCTTCAATCTAATACATGCACACATATAGGAATAAAAAGCTAAGTACCCTTTCCCTATATTCAAGAACAAATCTACTTTTCAGCAGCCATATTATCAAATATTTACATGAATTCTAAACAAATTACCACCAGTTTATGACAAGAAGTTGACACAGTCATCTCGCACTCATTTGAAAAACAAAGTTAATAAATTACGAAAGGCAAAAATCTAAATCTGAAATTTACTGAAATGAATAAGGAATATATGAACAGTTTATAGTACTACCTGAATATCTTACATTCATCTTCCTTTATTACTAAGTGAAACATCTCCCATACAACTCTACACATTATACACCAATGACAAAACCCAAGAGAGCACCCGAAACCCTATAGACAAGCAATTCTGATATGTATCATTTTCATAAATGTAGTGTTCACCTCTTGTAACTCGAACCAGTGTGAGAATTTGTATTAAAAAAATGAATTAGAAAAGGATTGCCTAAAGATTAAATACTACTTTAATAAACCGAACTAAGAATTTTGGTACAATATCATATTTGCACATCTGGATCTTGAACAGGGTTATGGAATTCCTCTTTATATAATATTACATGTAAGCAGTGATTTTTTTGTTTTTTTGTTATTGTCGTTTTGACATAAAATCTAGTTCCTTTCTTAATTCAGTTCAACTGACAAACAATATCTTGCAGAATTGCCACCCTAAGTTCCTACAGATATCATTTATGACTAATCCTGTTTGATTACTTCACACACATTTAGCCCTGTGCTACAAGTATACATTGGTCAGAACTGTCTGTTCACAGCCAGAAGGGTGTTAACTCTGTGTTCAAGTATATGAGATAACACCTTTCTGGTTGTTAGCAGAAGATGTAAAACCAATGCAACTACATGACCCTCTCTCTATCTGCGTCACACCTACAAAATAAGCATGGATTCTATTAGCTTTGAGTGAACGACAGTAATTTCCCTAAATAGACTCATCTTGAGCTAGCGTCTGACATCATACATATCATCTAATAATATTTTCTGGTAAATAAAGCTTGACAATGGCAAGCAAAGTACATACGGATTGCTCCTTACACCACGAGTACAATTTTGAAAACTCAGCACCCGCCTAAATACAGTGTGGAATATACACTGGCAGAATACACCCAATTACAAGAAATAAATAAAAAAGCTCTTTACCATCTCAAATCACCTAAGAATTATATACAGTCCAATTAAACTTTTAATGGAAAAATCTACACACCTCATATTGCCACATAACATTGATATATCGGTCTAGGAAGGAAAAAGAATGATGAAAAGTAAGTTAATCATACATGAAATAGAATCTGCAGAAGATCACTTCCTATCAAATAAGATCTAAATATCATAAAACATCTGTGTATCCTTCTGCATCATACTGCGGTCACATCATCATCCTGTGAAGCCTAGAGGACACTTAGGGCCATTTTGGAATAGGGAGGGGGATGTCCATGGTACTCACTGTACAGGAAATCTTAAAAAGAACAATGTATTTCGAGGAACTGTCAGCAGTGTCCATAGCTACAGCCCATTCATGTACAATATATGTGATATCCCTCCTATAAACTAGTACAGATAATCTTTAAGTGTAGTGTGTGGCGTTCCATGATGGATGCAGTAAACTTGAAGTAGGGTCTTAGATGGAGAGTTAACAATTAGAATATGGCCTCCATCAGGTGTTTACTGTGCCATACAGGGGCCCTATTACAAACCAAACATGACCCTCAAGGCTAGGCTTTGATCGAGTGAATAATGTGACTGCAGCAGAACAGACATGTCACCTACACCTACAATAGCACCCTCGTAAAGTACAGGAATGGAAATTTACTTTTAGGGGATATTATAAATCCCCCTCTCAATTCAATCACTGTCTTGGAGTGAATTCCACTAAAAAAGTGGAGTGGATTCTATTCCAAAGCCCAAAGGAGGTGATCACTAATTTGGCCTCCACAAAAGTGAGTTTCCATTCCCACAATTAAGAGAGTAAGGTAGTGGAATTGATATGCAATTGTGCAGCAAATCATTTCCATTGAATAACAAAGTTGAATATCTTATCACCTTCATGTAGCTTGTTGATGGGTTTTTAAATATTTCCTTTTTTTCCCCCGTTTTTAATGATCGATGTATCAAAAGCTTCCCTCCTTGAAAATGAAAATCTACTACTTCCATAAAATTACTTGTAATTTGCACACAAAGGAAACTTTTGTAATACAGTATGCCTCTGGAGCAAATCATTACTACCACCATAATAATATATATGTCATTTTAACAAACCCTACTATGCTGATCACAACATATCAACAGCTCTACAGGCCAAGAAATCTTAAAATCATTGGATCTTGCATGTACTAAAAGCTCTCCTCCTTTAAAATGAAAATTTACTACAGAAATGTTCCATTTTTATATCCTCCTACTTTTTTCTTTGTTGGAAAAATCTTCACTCTCTCACTTTGTCTGAACTGAACGCTGAAAAGAATATCAAATTACAAAAACAAGCACATCATAATTGATTGGACACTGTAACAGCAGTGAGTAACCACTGACAGGCCACACAGAAGACTTAAATCAATTTGTAGTCTTCTTCAAATAGAAAGTACAAACTCATAAATGAATATAAAATAATGGTATGATTAATATAACCTGCCACAAATTGGCAGTAGTCATTAATGATATAAAAACCACATCATGAATATATTTGCGTTTGGTTGATATCACACTGCTCAATCTTCTATCTAAAAATGTTGCACTATTTTGTGCAAATCAATCTAAAGTTATGAATTTTTAAAATAATCTATAAATGTATCCTCTAGGATGATTTTGAGATGTTGTCAGATCAGAGGAATGCGTTGGGATTGGCCCTAGGGTCCTTCAGGTTCCGATACCGGTAGGTGACAAAAACTCCAACGAACTGCAGGATGAAAAGGAAAAAGATGAGAAAGACAAAGAAAATGATTATTATCATTGATTTTGTTTTATTCAGCAGCATTTCAAAGGTACAATACATCTTGACAATCAGAGGGCAAGGAAGAGAAAGGAGAGAGAGAGAGAGAGAGAGAGAGAGAGGGAGAGAAATGGGGTGGGGATGAGAGAGAGAGAAAGAGGGGGAGAGAGAGAGGGAGAGAGAGGGGGAGAGAGGGGGAGAGAGGGGGAGAGAGGGGGCGAGAGGGGGAGGGAGGGGGAGAGAGGGGGAGAGAGGGGGTAGAAAAAAAGAAAGAAAACAATGTGTTAAATGATAATTTCCAATAGATTACAACTTTTATTTACAGACTCCATGGTACTACTACTAGTACTAATCAGGATTTCAATGTTCCTGCCCTCATTTTTATTTATTTATTCATTCATTCATCCATTCATTCGTTTCTTGGTATTATAACTCTTCATATGATTTTTGTTTTAAATTATGTATCAATGCATTACACATTTTCCTATTTATATCTACATGCATACATTTATTTGATACACACTGACATCCCCATTTTTTAATTATGCCATCAACTGGTATTTTTAAGGGTCTTTTCCTCAATGTCAATATGATAAGTGGCTATCTCTGTAGTATGTTCTATATATCCCTGTCTTATGGCTGAGCAGGAAATATATTTATAACATTTGCAGGATAATTTGCATACAATACATTTTCTTTTCCTATTCCTCTTCTCTTGTGCTATACAGTATATCTCATTCGAAGATTTAACTGCTATCTTTAAATCCACAGTGAATTAATAATACAGCTGATAGTATCAAGTACCGTCAAGTCATACTAATAGTAGTTGCTATGAATTCAGGATCACATTACAGCACACTCATCGACATGAATCATACATATCGGTCACACATACTTCTGGATACAATGTGCCAATACATGTAGCACACCCTGCATATTGCATAGCTTGGAGAGAGAGAGAGATAAGTATGTACAGCACTGTTTGTTCATTATAAGCTTGAGTGTTTTCGTAATCACAACCCTCCCTTGGCTCACAGTGCTCATTATCGGCTAGGCAGAGAAAAACATTGTTAAAACTAATTTCCTGTTCCACATGATGTTCTATCCCAAAGGATAATATTAAATGAAAATACACAATGTTCACCACAACCCCCTTAACCGCCTCCAAGCTCATGGTGTGAAAAGTCATATAAAGCCCCTCTAGTCATTATCCTCAACTGAAGGGGCCCGCCAGTTAAGAGCAGAGGGGAAGAATATTGGAGATATGAGGATAATTTTTTCATATACATTAGACGCACAAGCCAGAAGAATTTGTGATCTGCTTTAGATAAATTTACCAGTACAATCAACCGTAGAAGATGAGCATTACTGCTGATGAAAAGCTATAATAATTTTCTTATATTTTACTTACGAGACTGAGGTTATTAAAAAAATATATAAATTCACTAAACTCACGAAAATATGAATAACTTGACACTTTGGGCTACTACTTTATATGTATATCCTCTGAATTCAAATTCTGTGACATAGTCACAGGCAAGTGGAGAGGGATGAGAGACATGCTCATCCCGAATTTGCCCCATGTTTGCAACGTTTGATGATCTGAATATTTTCTATTATGTCTCTTCTCCCCCCCCCCCCCCCCCCCCCTCACCAAAAAAAGAATCTTCATCCCTTTTCCAATGCGAAAATTCTCCATCCATTTCACATGCGACTCTTTCCTTCTTATTTTCTCTATATTTATCCTCTAGAATACAGTCCATCGAGAGGACTCCAGCCCTCATTACAAGCATGCAGCAGATGCTGAAGATGCAGTCACTAGGAAACCCCTAACATAATTACAGAGGCTCTATAAGCCAACCCCTGAATTCTTGCCTCTCTTAATTTAATCCTGGTGGTCAAATACTAGTAGGACGACTATCAAATTAGCCCCCCCCCCCCCTGTGACTCCTTAATTATTATTTTCAACTGCTTCATTGCCCTTTTCAACCTTTTTCGCTGGAACTTCAAACTGATAGACACATTATGTTGTTAAGTACAATGCAGGTACAGATTTATAACCATACAATATTTGGGTGTTTAATATATTGCAAAACAAGTGGATGGAGGAGATGGTAGAACTTGTTAAAATTCTTTGGTAGTTATTTCATGTGTTCAAAATGTGTATATTATTAAAAGGACAAGATTAAATTGGTTGAATTTGCAGCAGTTGTATTGAAGAAGAAAAAAACATTGCACTAAAAATAATACTGTTTTATCATGCCATTGTACCTTTGTCAAATGTTCTTGATTTTGAGAAAAGATTTACTGTACAAGATACATACGGTACATGTACAACCACTTCAATGAAATCATTACATGGCTATGGCTAATTCTCCTAAAAAGCAAGCTCATTTGTCTAAAAACCAGCCTCAATACTCTTCACACTGTTTAAATTCAACTATATTACACACATACATACATTGTACATACATGAATTCCCCAATTACACTGGCTTCAGAGATGAGAGGGTGTTATGTAAATAGATGAAATATTAATATAATACCTGTATACACTCCTGCCTGTTTAGGGAGCAGTACAGGAGCACACAATGAAACCATAATTGATGAAGGTGTTTGGAGAATAATTAATGGCAGGTGCTTGAAAGGCAGGTGGTAGATAGTCAATGGATTAGAAACAGGTAGCTTTGACAGGGATTAGTTAAATCAAATCAATATGATATCATATGGGATTAGAAACCGTGTCTAGCATTACTTTCATTTCCATATGTATGGCTGTACAACACTTGCCCTAGCCACAATTGCTCTGTGTCAATTTCCTATACTAACCGAATTCTAAACTTAAACACTGAACCTAATAATACTATACCCAATATTAATCTCAAACTTACATGTATTCTTAAACGCAATTTCAACCCTAACTATAAACCTAATTGCAATCCTAATTGCAATCCTAATATGAATCCCTTTGAGTCAGTTTTGATGAAACAAGCCCAGAGGAATTGTCGCCAGAGCAAATGTCAGATTACTAGATATACATGGATATCCCGTTTATAGAGGAAAACTGTGAATTCAGACATGTATATCTGTGAGCTAGTAGCAGTACACAGTAAATGTGTGATGCTGATATAAAAACAAATAGTGTGATGCTGATATATAGCATAAAACAAATAGAGTGAAATAGTTTATATTTGCTAACACGATACGGATGAGCAGTTTCTATTTGTATTGCTATCATAATAGAAATGATAAATACATGTAAATTGGTTAAACATAATACAAACACCAGGTGAACATTTCAGATGTTATCATTACAAACAGAAAACTGATTTTCCTCACTTTGACAAAAAAGAAAACTATTTATATATTTAGAGCAAATATTAATTAGTTCCTTTTCTTTTCCAAGTGTATATATTCAGAGATGATTAAAAGGTGATGAGAAATACAAGCGTCCTATAAAAATCACCTTCATCGTACTGATCTGAGAGTGGTATGTATTACGATGAGACTGTTGTTTCATGAATAATCTACAGATTAAGTAACATGATGTATAATAGGGAATATTCTTTTATCTTTTTATTGAGAAATGTATTGATAATCTATTTGTGACTTCTTTATCAGTTTCCACTAGTTTGTTTACAACATTTGCCAAATTAAATGGAAGAATGGATTAAAACAAAATTTTAGTTCAAGGAAGTGTGATTATGCTTTTGAAAAGTGACATGTGTAATCTTCTCATGGTGTATGTTTTGTTAGTACATGTATGTAGTATGTGTAAATAATTAATTTCTATGTTTTCAACTACAGAAAGTGTAAAAATAGAATTAGTGCAAGTGTAGAATATATACACCAACATACTGTACATTCACATGATCACAAAAACTAAGAATTACACAGGGAAATACAGAAACTGATTTTGGGGGCATTTAAGAAATATTTCATAACAAAATATTCAATTTGCATATAGGTAAGATGGATTTGTATTTTCTTGAAATTTGTTTGCATACTTGTTTGACTTAGCGAAGCAAGCGGAGAGCAACAGGATTGGGTGAGCAGGCAAGATCCTCTGTTACAGGAAGGCGCTGGGGTTGGCCCGGGGATCCTTCTGATTCCTGAACTTAACAGCTAACCACACCCCTATCAGCTATGGGGTGGACCGTGCATTGGTTACATAGGGATGGGGCATGGGGTAGGGATTATGGGATGACAGGGGATGGGGGAGGGGGGTAGGGATAGGGCATGGGGTAGGGATTATGGGGGAGGGGAGGGGGAGGGGAGGGGGAGGGGGTAGGGATGGGGCATGGGGAAGGGATTATGGGATGACGGGGGAGGGGGTAGGGATGGGGCATGGGGTTGGGATTATGGGATGACAGGGGAGGGGGTAGGGAAGGTGGCATGGGGTAGGGATTATGGGACGATGACGGCAGATGGGGTAGGGATGGGGCATGGGGTAAATGTAGGGATGAGGGGTAGGGATGAGGGTAGGGTTAGAGATAGGGGTATTGGTAGGAATGAGTTGGGGGGGGGGGAGGGAGGGAGGGCATGCAAGTAGGGGAGGTACATGTGAATGAGGTGAAGGGTATACCAGGAAAGAGTACAAGGTGAGATACATGTGTATACCAGTGGGAAAGTGGGAAAGTGAGAAAAGGATGAAGAGGAAATAAGAGGGATGTTGAGGATGAATGGGAAGAAAAGGATGTAAGAATGATGATGCAATGATAGCAACAGTGATCATTTTTGAGGGAAGGGATACAGTAGGTGAACATACAGAGGTTTGGGAATTTAGAAATGTTACATTGTAAAGCGAAGCAATTTCACCAGTATACATATATTTTACAAGGTGATTAAGAGTCAAAATAAAGAAGGTTGAAGGAACCAATTCATGCAGATTTGTATGGTACATGTACATACAGGATGTAAAGGCAAATAATGGAAGCAGATTAATTAATTAAAAATTAATCAGAAAAAGGATTGTGTGAGATAATGGGTCAAGGATTCCATTTATAAAGTCCATGATCATTGAATGTAATAAAATGTATATATGTGTTCCATTGTATGCAATTTCATTAAATCATGAATTTGAATATGTTTAGAAATGTGTAATTGTTTGGAAGGAAAAAAAAGGAGAAATTAATTTACATGAACAGCATAATTACAGATCAAACACATGGTTACAATACAAGTTGTGCATGCATGTACATGTATCATATTGGTCAATTTATGGGGTAAGGGAGGGGGGAGGAAGACAAATGTTGATTGAACCAAGAGGAGGGAGGGGAGGCAAAGGAGAAGGAGAAGGAGGAGGGGACAGGGATAGACAGCCCAGGACAGAAAGAAAGGGATGTGGAATCAAAGAAGGAAATGAAACAAAATTATGTTACAAGTTGTAGCACACAATCGCAGAAATTGAAATGATACAGTGAAAAGAGATGAGCAAATTAATAAACACAAGAGATAATAAACCCTTAATGTAAATATGCAAAGCTCCACATTAACAAAATAAAGTGCTCCAGAGACAAATGCCTCCTGATCAATTTCATATTCAAACCCTGACCCATTACTCTAAAGCTAACCTAAAACTCAATGGCAATCCCAACACCAACTTAGCCCAGAGCTTGAATGTTGCTGGAGCAAATATGGAAAACCCAAACCAGACAAACAAATACACAATGATTAACAGACTCGAAATTTGACTGCGTGCATTGAAACTTCCACAAATTTTGAGAGTAGTTTAGATTTGTGAGAGTTTTATGAATAAATGAATCTCAAATAAAATAACAATGAAATTTCAAAATTCTCAAAATACAAAAAACTGTTCAGCAAACATTGCCAATTAGCGGAATTTTGTGCTACAAAAGTTTCTGGTTCCAGAATTGCAAGTAAAATGTCTGGTTTGCCTTATTTACAGTAAGTTGTTAGTGTAGCCAGAATGGACAACCAACTTCTAAAGTCATGTTAATTGTCAAACAGTCTAGTCTACATGAAGTGACTACTAAAGGCTTGTTCACATATGGCCTGGTGAACTGCAGTGTTGTTTTCAATCGTAACGCGCTTCTCATTTCTGTACCTAAACAAAGTTGTTTACCCGTAATTTGAAATGGCGCCCATGTAAATATGATGTAAGCGCACAGCGCAGGCAGTGAAGCAACAATATATGCGCATCTGAAAACATTGATAATAATAATAATAATAGTGGGTTCTTGTATATAGCGCTCATGTCTGTCAGACTTGACACTCCTGGCGCTCCTGGTTGTTTAAGTGCAAATTAAGATGGCGGCCTTAACCGTGTAAGGGTGTATTGAAATATGTACATGTACATGTAGGATACTTGTAAAATTCAAAAGAATGATAATGTTAACAAAAAAACATACAAATACAATTTTTTGCATTATACTTTGATGATAGAGTACATGTATCATACATTTAAACAAATAATGAGAATTTATTTTATTCATACACGTTGTAAAATATTGAATGAATCCAGTTTGTGATTTGAAAACAAGTGGTACATATAATGCAAAATACAGATGTACAGGTTAGTGTATGGACACTTGCAAATTGTGGTTAGCTATTATATCAGCTCTAAGAGTAAATACTACATGTACAATTTGCAGAAATTAAATGATCACATCAGCTGTGACACACTTTTCAGATGACAAAGATTGATCTATCTGAGAGAGGTATAGGAATATTACCAATTAACAGCATTGTACATGAATTGTAAATTCAAAACAAAATGCAAATATGGCAAAGATAATGAGATAGTCAGTTCAATATAAATATGCAGAAATCTATAGCATTACACAAATGTATTGATTCCTCATGTACATAAATGATTCCCATGTACAAATAACAGAAGTACACAGTTTGAACTGGTATCCAAGCATATCCATCCAACAACATCTAAGATTTTAGTAGTATTTTTTTTTTTTTGTGTACTTGAATACACATAAGGATAAATTGTGAACCATATTTGGTCACCAAAATTGTTAAGGTTTTGACAAGCTTGCCAACAACAACCCAAATCTCAACAAATTGCAGGCTAAAAATAGCCTTAGTTTGGCAAGTTTATCAGGTATTGTCTGCTTGGCCTGGGTAGCAGCTAAAATTCTGAGTTCTCATAGAATAAAGCTCAGCTTGCAACCCAAATATAGTTCTTAAAGTGAGCAATCAACATCATATTGTGACTATCTTACTATTGAAATCAACAAAAGTTGTAACAGTTGGTAGGCAAGTACATACTGTACACCTGTACATGTACAAGAGAAAGCCTAACCACTGATCGCACATTTAGTCAAGTATTCAAATCACACTACTACATCACCTTCATCAGCGATATATATATACTGGCAAGTGACACTCATATTTCTTGATTACATAACACACTCACCTCTGTTAAACTGAAGAAAAGCCCAACTGCTCCTGATATTTTTAATCCCTGTGCATAACCTTCATCCATCTTGTCCTGGCAAGTTTGGTCTCCACATTTCTGTTGGGGGAGAAAAAAATTCTTCTCTTAAAATGGCCTGTTCAACCTCTATACAATTATGGCCGTACAAGTTAACAGATGCTTTTTGGAATAGGTATTATTACTGTTGTGAGCAAGAATATTCTCGATGAAGAAACTTCATCCCTGTCCTTCAAGCTTTGAAAGGGGAGGGGCAGGGGGAGGGGGCAGGGATTCGTTTACCCTTGGTCTAAATTAAGTGAAAAATAGTCTTGGGCAAACTCAGGGGATGAATTATGAAGACAAAAGCAATTTTGCTCGTTGAACGGTGTTATGCACTAACAGTAACGGGGACCCTGCTCAGTGGCATATCCAGACCTTACACAGGGCCTCATTCATAAAACTCGTTAAAAATAAAAAATGCTAATTTCTTAAGACAAATTTGCTCTCAGCCAATCAAATGCCAAGATATTAGTAGCTTATAACAGTTATTGTATATTTTTATGGATCACAAATACGTTTCAGTTAACTGTGATAGCAATAAGGTCCCTGGTTTTTGTTACGGGGCAGGGGGTCACCCCAAATGAACTATTTTGGAAGAAATCTTTTAGGAATCAGGTCTCTTATTTATGTAAGGTAAATGATCCCCTAACCTGCAAGGCAACCAGTGATGCATTTCCTTCTTCTTTTTTTTTTTTTTTTTGGGGGGGGGGGGGGGACACATGTCTGGACAGACAAACTGCCCCCCCCCCCCTGACCCTTACACCTCCTTCAAGACAAACTGATGACCTTGCTGCCCTTTACTTACCACATCATTCTTGACTTCAGTTGGACAGGTAGGATGACTGGTATCATTTTTATCAAAGCCACAGCAGCATAAGCCATTCTGAATGTCTGTTTTTGTTTCGTTACTCGAGTGTTCCCATGAGAGTCTGACCAGTTTTTCCCTCTGGTCTTTCCCACAGGCCAGTGCTGCTATGGATACAGAGAACTGAATTAGGAAGACCAAGAACAGAACGAGCATGTACTGGTTGGACGCTGTCAAGGAAAGCAAAGACAATGTCATTGCAGCATATATATGTATACAAAAAGGGTCAGATGTTGGCAGGAGGTCTGAAATTTAAGAATAAAACCACAACTGCAAATATAGGCCTACTGAAAAGTATCTACACTTAGGACTCTGAATGTACATGTACCGTAATTGCATTTGTTTGAAATCATGACCACCTACATGTACATGTATGCTTAGTAAGGCCTAAAAAAAAAAAATGCTGTTTTGTCCTTTCGGTGCCAAAACATGGGTCGGTCGGTCAGATTTTTTATTTTTTTTTGTTTTGTTTAACTCCCTCTTTGGGCTGATATTTCTCAGTTTTGAATGCTTTAATATATTTTTTTCTCCATAAAACTGTAAAAAAAAAAAAAAATTAAAAAAAAAGCTGACCGTCGATTTCAACATTTTGGGGTCGGTCGCAAAGGGCAATACAACATCTTTTTTGTTTAGGCCTAATAATAAAACAATTAAGCTTGTTGATTTCACTCCCAAAGAGATTAATTAAGGGAAGAAAAGACATCACATTAATAAAATAGCATTTCAAACAACCTTTTAGAGGTAGATCATCATAGCTAATTCAATTTGTAAAGTGTGTTTTTACATTCGCTTCTGTAAGCTCTGTAAAGGAATGCTCACTTTTCCAATAATAAAAATAATACAAATTGGTACAGGAGGGGTGACCTAAATGATTACAAGATGACAAACGCTGATTAAACTGATACACTGTATCTCGAGCACGCACAGGATTTTGTTGTTGTCAAAGGATACAAAGAAAAGACAGACTTGGTGATGTTTGATAGCTCCAATCAAACCTGCTACAGCTACAATGAAAAGGAAGATTCCACAGGCTATGATACCACCGATGATATAAAGACTGGAGACGTATGATCCAGATTTGGCTAGAGATGGGACTATGATTAGAATGAGTGCCACAATCTGCATGGGGAATACAAAATGAAATTGTAAGAACAAAATTTCAATTCATCAAAATCTCACTCTATCTTCTAAATATACCTAATATTCACTTGAACCCTGTATTTTTAATAAAAACTTGCAAAATCCAACTTATAACCAATACCCCACCCACAGTAGTTTAAAAAAAAATATGTCTGAGCTGAGCTCACTGAATTGTCACGATAAAATTATAAGAAATATCATCAATTTCCTGCACTAAACACGAACCCTACGCGTGCTTGTGCCTGCCCTTAGTACACTCAACAAATCGCTATTATCTCAAAGTACCAAATTGGCAACTTGAAAACAGTTTTTTTTCGTGTACACAACCTATGGGAGATCAGCGTTTTTGTATGTAAACTGCATGTTATGCTACGGTCACAAAGGTTCGTACGAATCTCCCTGTTTTTTCATTGTCTGAAAATCGTTCGTACGGCGTTAGTAGCAGTTCGTAATGGCATTTGTGACCGAGGCTTTACTTGTTCGCTCATCATCAGGTAAAAATGTGAGGTACGCTACCGTAGGCAAATCGCAATCAGTATCACTCCAGTGTCAAATTTTCACACTTTTGGTTAAATTCTTGAACGATTTCAGAGTGTTTTATTATGAGAATAAAGAAGAGTCCATTGGCATTAGCGAAATCTGGAGTCTGAAGGTAGTTTGGAAGGTTTATCAGGTGCGGGAACTGGATTGATTAAGACGCATTTTAGGTTTTGTTTACATAGGGCCTAGTCTACATGTAGACTACTCTTCACGCAGTTTTCTTATGTATAACTGATTTTCTTATAATATTGAAGATATTTATGGCGTACATATTCAATACTGAATGAACGCCATTAAACTATTACCAGCTTAAACTAAAAGTACTTTCAGACCTACTTTGTCTTTAACTTAAATTGAAGTCGTTTTGTTGGTTGTGTCTTTCTCAAATTTTGAAGCGATACTCATGACTTTTGAATGTAAAAATAAGGAATAATGTAGAGCCTAGAGGTAGATCTAGTCTCGTTTAAGCATTACAGCCTAGAGGAATATACAATTATTATGCTCTCCACAATATTCAATCATAGTTCATACATCAAAATTCTCTCGTTTATTTTCTTATTCTCTGACATATTTTATTTTTAATCTCAATTTCAAGTGAAAATAGGTCAGAAAGAGGCTGGATATACTCACAATATATAGACTGTTAAGCGCAATCAGCGCATTTCTACTACACGAGAACCCTCCACAAACCATGCTGATTTCAATTTCCAACTTTCAAGTAAAAGCCGGATTTTTAGACGACGTATGCTTCCAATATTTAGCGTATGAATTTTTCTATGATACTTGATAGTTGATACACGTATCTTATGCATGCAGAGTCTCGCGTGAATGATGTCACCAGCGCCAGCGCATGAAGGTCATAGAGTATGAATACACTTCCGGGTCCAAAACAGATCTGAATCAAAGGGATCAAGGCCGATACAGGTGGGTGGGGAATCTGGGGATACTGGTCGTGATCAAGATACACGGGCACTGGCGTACCTATGGGGGGGGGGGCAGGGGGGGGGGGGCAGAGTGCCCCCCCTGACGGGCTCCAGGCGAAAAAAAAAAGGGGAAAGAAAAGAAAAGAAAGGAAAGGAATGAAAAAGAAAAAAGAAAAGGGAAGAAAAAAAGGAAAAAAAGAGAAAAAAGGAAAAAAAAGAAAAAGGAAAGAAAAAAGGAAGAAGAAGAGAAAAGGAAGAAAAAGGGAAAAGAAAAGGAAAGGAAAAAAATGGGGAAATTAAAAAAAAAAGACCATGGCCGTACGCACCAGGGGGGGGGGGGGGGCAGTTGACCCCAGATATTTTGAAAACGTACAGTTTTTTTCCTGAAAATGTAGTGTAGGCCTATACCAAATCCTTCAATTCTACTTTTGAAAATGCAAAAGTACCCTCATGACCAGTTCGGTCGCTCGAACTCCCTTCACTCCTTCTTTTGCTTTTGAGATTCTTCAAAAACTTTTAACGCATCTTTCCCCCTCCCCCACCAGAAAAATATTCCGCATACGGCCCTGAAAAATTAAGACAAATGAAAATAGGAAAATATAAGTGATATAACAAATTCGAAACTCTTCGCTGGCGCAAACTGCTTGCTAGCCTATTTTGTATTAAATGTTTTCAATTGCTCGTCCCCCTGAAAAAAGAAAAGGATTAGCATTGCCTAGAATACAATAATTGTGCCTGCCCCGACTGGCCCCGACCTGCAACCATGGCAACAATAACACACAGTGTATGTACCAAATGTTACTAAAAGAAAGTAATTCATTTTTCTCGCTCGCTACACTTGCTCGCGAATAAAATGAATGGATATTGCTTTGGAAATAATTGTGCCCACCCTTGACCTGCAACAATATCATTAAAAATGGAAGAGTTTTTTCGCCCTCTCGCCAAAAAGGAATTGAATCGCGTAAAACGCGATTGCGTCCATCCTGACCTGCACCAATAAAAACAAGTTTATTTATTAATTTCTATTAAAAGAGAATTTTTTTTTTGCTTGCTCGCTATGCTCGCTCGCCAAAATGGAATTGACACCGCTAACATGCCCGCCCCAACCTGCAACAACCAGTTAATAATTATGTACCAAACGTTATTCAAAGAAGTTTTGGTGTGCTCGTGCTCGCCAAAACGGAATTAACATCACCTTAGACATGATTGTGTAAGCCCTGCCCTGCAACACAAAAATCTGAAATTTCTGAACCAATTATCATTACAAACATTTTGCTCGCTCGCTACGCTCGCTCACCAAAATAGAAATAACACCGCTTTTAATAATCACGTCCCTGACATGGAACAATGAACCCAAGTTTATGTACCATATTTTTCCTATAAAAGAGAAGTGATTTTTTTGCTCGCTCGCCAAAATAGAAATAACACCGCTTTTAATAATCACTTCCCTGACATGGAACAATGAACCCAAGTTTTATGTACCATATTTTCCCTATAAAAGAGAAGTGATTTTTTTTCGCTCGCTCGCTACGCTCGCGAGCTCGTGGAATTATGTGCCCACCACTAACCTGCTACAATATCATTAAAAAGAGCAATGTAGAGGGTTGCCTGCCCGCCAAAATGGGATTGACATTGCCTTAAACACGATTGTGCCCGCCCCCGACCTGCAACAATGAAACAAATTTTATATAGCAATTCATTGAGAGAAAGATGTATTTTGGCTCGCTAGCTAAAATGGGTATAAAATCACCCTAAACACAATATTGTTCCCGCGCCCTGCATGGGACAATTATTGAACCAAGTTTAAGTGGCAATTATTAAAAAAGAAGTGATTTTTCTTGCTCGCTACGCTCCTTTGCAAAAAAATGGAATTAACGTCGCTAACAAGTGAATGTTCCCACCCCCAACTTGCAACAATACCAGTTTATATACCAAACGTTACTTAAAGATTTTTTTTGCTCGCTCGCTCGCCAGAAGTGAAAATTAGATCGCCTTTTTTGTTTGTTTCGGTCGCTTGCCCCCCCCCCCTGACGGAGTACCCCAGGTACGCCACTGTACACGGGTGCTATTCAGACTCCAAAACAGTTTCTCTACAGATGATCAGTGACGGATCCAGGGGGGGGGGGGGGGGGGGGGTTAACATTTTTAAATCGGGCCGAAAATTTCGCAACGACTCAGCCAGCCGCTGAATCGGGGGGTAAGAGGCCGGACACCTTTTTTTTTTTTTTTTTTTTTTTTTTTTTGGGGGGGGGGGGGGGGTCCCGAAATCTGGAAATTTGACATTTTGGGAGGTCACCTTTTTTAGATCAGCCATTGGCATAAACTGAAGGGGAGGGGGGGGGTTAACCCCCCTCCCCCCTGCGTACGCGCCTGGAAGGCTATATATTAAAAGGAGAGGGAATTTACATTACTTGTCAGAGGGACTCTTCCTTTGTTTCCGCACTCCCTTAATTATTGATTGTATTAATTTTGACCGCATTGACTTGTACGCCGCGATCAGAATGAACCGACGAGTTGGCATAATAAAACACTTGTCATAACACATGAATAATGACAATAGTATAGGCCTATAACACTTAGATAATCCATTACACTTAAATAATGACCAACTTGGCATAACGTTCGACCATCTTGGCATAACACTTAGATAAAATCGGACGAATACAATAGTAGCCTAGTAGGTATAAAGGAAATTATGACGTTTGAAAAATTAATATGAGATTCGGTATGATAAAACAAAATCTAATTAATTCAGCCGTTGACTTTGTTTGGCATACATTTATAACATAAACACGGGATCGATAATGTTATTTGACAACCTGTTCAGTTACTAGTTGACAAAATCAATTAAGAAAATAATAATTTGGTGCACAGAAAAGTCAACAGTATTCCTCTATCTCATAAACAACGACATAGTGCAAGTTAGTGTGTTTAACCCCCCCCCCCCCCTCCCCCTTGACACGCTATATAGTTAAAGAAGTGAGATTGAACTTTCTGGGACCCGTTTCTCAAAACCTTTTTCCAATGACAAAATTACAAAAATCTGTGACAATTTAATCTGCTGATATTAAGCTAATCAGTAGCAAGGATTTCATTATAGGCCTACTAGCTTATAACAAAAATGTGATTTGATTGTCATCAGTGATGACAAGTTTTGTGAAATGGGGCCCAGATGTATAATGGAATTAGTTGCTGGCGAGTCAAAAGATTAAGTGGTGCCCTTATTGGTAAAATGTTTATGGTGTTCATAATTATTGAATAATAAAATAAAACTGACCAAAATGATTAGGCATAATATATCATCAATAATTCATCATGACATTATTTAATCAAATTGTTCTGTGTATATTTCGCCATAGCTATTGTCGGATCAGTGATAAAAGTCACAAACACACAATATGAGAAGGGGAAAAGACCCAGTGAGAAAAGTAGGAAGCGAGGTGACAAGACAAGCGAGCAAGAAAAAGAAAGGTCCGGGTTGAATTATTTTACTTGAGTATTACAGGCCTTCTGGTATAGGGGTAAAGCAAACTAGTGGCATATATCTAGGAATTATGATACCCTGTTGGATAAAACACAAAAACTGCACCCCTACTCCAAAATACAAACAAGATAACAAAGTGGGAAAGCTTTACTCTTATTGAATTGCAGGTACGCGGTCCATGAGTCTAAAGCCAATGAGTTATTATGTCGCCATCTTACGTCGAATATTTGTACAATCTCTATAGACGTTTGGCCTCTATAGATAAACTCCCCGGCCCCCCCCCCCCCCCCACCCAGGGGTCGGAATGACCGCATGCGTGTTACCAACATGTCCGGTAAAGGGGTACTTTTCGTGCGACAAAGTCCGGCCCGAGAATTGTAAAAAAAAGGGGTGTATTTGACTTTTCACCCGGAGATTTCTTTAAAAAGGGGGTGTTTTTTTTTTGTTGTCTCATCTCTTTGGACTCCTGAGAAATTATTCCGAATTTAGGGGGGTACATTGAGCATTTTTCCTGATTTAGGGGGTCTCCAAGGCAGGAAAAGCCCGCGAAAGGGGGGTTCGGAAATGTTGGCAGTCCTCACTTTAGGGGGTGCTTTCAAAAAGAGGGAACGAGCATATGCGTATAAATAACACTAAGTGGGGGGGGGGGGGGGGGGGGGGGGGGCCGGGATAAACTCCATCAATTCGAAATTCGGCAGTTCGCATTAAAACGTTCCAATTTGAAGAATTTGGCCGTGTAAGGGTATTTCATTATTTATTTGACATTAAAACACCAATCTGAAGGACGTTTTAGGTACTTGGGCATAGACTTCTCAGTTCAAATTAGCAGAAATGGTTGATCACAATTCGTCAAGAAAAGGTTCAAGAGATATATCAGATGATTGACGATAATGGTTGAAAAGAACTTAGAGAGAGTAACCATATAGCAAAATCCTTATTTGTACCAAAATTGAATTACCTATATTTATCTCTTCCAGAAACAAAATTAGAAATTATGAAGGATATCGATCGACGTTTTTTCGAATTTATATGGCATGGCAAACGTGATAAAATATAAGTAGGAGACAAATTGAGTTTATTATTCTTTCTTTATTGAATTGAGGGGGGGGTAACCCTAAAACACCCCTCCCCTGCGTACGCACCTGGAATGACCATAATAGTGCCATACTCCCGAAGATGAGAGTCCGTGATGAAGAAAAAAAAAATACTAATCGTATTGGTTGATCAATCCCTTTAAAAAAAAAAATCTTTATTTTTTCCCATGCAAAGCCCCTATTAAAGGTACTATGTCCCATTTGCAGGCCAAAAAAATGAAAAAGTTAAATTCCAACTGCATTTGAAAGATAATACTAATTTAGAACTTCCCTAAAAAACGTGGGGCTTGAAAATGTCTTCAAGTGGGAAAATAACGACTATTAGTTGTCAAATCGACTTTAGGGCTATAGAGCCCAAAAGCAATAGTCTTGATTTTCAGACAATTGTACCGAATGGTCATACGTTTTATGCTGCGCAAAGATTCAATCAGTTTAATCTTGGCCATCACAAGAAGTGGGTTATTGATGTAGGCAAATGCTCATGTACCCTTTACAACTCTTTTCAGGTATGTTATTACCAAAGAAGAAAAAAGCCAGTCAGTCACTATATAGTGTCTGACGGTGAAGTCTAGCAAGTAAACGGGTTTCCTTGCATAATTTGAATATGAGGACACTGCTAACGTTTAAATTTCACAGATAGGACATACATGACATATTCATACTTCCTGCAAAGTTCTACAGCATTTGAGGTTGGCTGCAAAAGGGACATAGTACCTTCAAAGAACCAAACAACTATAAAAAAAAAGTAAAGTATTTACAAATTATTAATGATTACGAGAAGAAAGCAGCAACTCTTGGCAAAGGGGAGCTAATTTTTTTTTTTTTTACCGCGGGGCCCTGCTAGCTGGGCGACATGAGGGCAAGATGATCCAAGCCCTTCGCCCCAATCTTCATGCCCATAAAATGCATTTCTGTATTTATGCATCCGTTCCATCCACAGATTCCACACCAATTATCAGTGACGTGTTAGGGGGTATACGTTTCATAATGTGGCATAGTTGAGGAGACGATATATGAAAATTTGCCCTACCCGGCCCGGTATACCGCGCTCCGTTGCACCCCTTTCAAGATGTCCACCCTAAAAGGCATTTGAAAATCTTCTGTCAATTTTTTCACTTTTTGTTTGTTTTTCCTTTATTCTTCCTCGAGTTCTTCTTCTTCTTCCTCTTCTCCTTCTTTTTCTCCCTCCTCCTCATCCTCCTCCTCGTTCTTCTTCTTCTTCTTCCTCCGTTTTTTCTTCTCTTTTTCTCCTTCTTCTTCAACTGGTTCTTGTTATCCTTCTGATGCTTCTTCTTCAGTCTAATGCTGTCATGTATATTGAGTTTAGGGAGCTATGATGACAATGACAATGACAATGACAATTTATTCTCATGACGAGAACACAATAGCTTCAGGCGCACATTATTGTCATCGCGCGCTCGACACACCCCCCGCACACCCCTTGTCAGCCCCAGTAGTTGTACAGCTGGTCATGACAAACAAGGTCTGTGAATTAGACTAGGAGATGGGCGCGGTCATTCATCGGGTCCGGTCAACGTGGTCCTGCAGCGATTGTGTATCCTGAATCTATTGTCCAGGCAGGCCAGTAGTCTGCTGAGCGGTGTTACTAGGCCACACAACATGTGCTCCAGCCCATGGTTGAACCATAGTTGAACTCACAATAAAAAATAATCATCATCTTACGATAGCCAGCCGCTTTCAGTTTCACTGCTTGCTTTTCGTCGCGATATCGTTGACTTACGTTACGTGCATGTGCTTATGTGTGCATGCATGATCAGAATAGCTGACCTGGGTACTGCCGGTTGCGCCGCGCTCTGTTCTGGTGACATTTGTTTTCATCTAAAGTACTTTCAGTAAACTTGAATAACCTTCAATTTGGAATTCATTTCGTTGAGCTCTACTTGCTGACCAACATGGCCGAAGCCAGGAGTGCTGCCGATGAAACGGAGCCTAAAGTGGACTACTTTACAAGCACGAGGGAGAATACCTGGGAAAGTAGATTCGAGAAATACAAGCGGAGCTCTGTCAGAAATCTATACCGAACTCGGTGCGTAATATTCTCCTGTAGAAATTTGTGATCCGGGTGATGTATATACTTAATCTGAATTCTGTGTTAAACTCTCCACACACATGCATGTGTGGATAAATAACGCTGTATTAGAAGTGAAAATGAGGCTAGTTTCAGCCTTTCAGGCAATGACAACTGCAATCTTCAACACATGCAATCACAATGAATAACAAATGTTAGCTAACAACATTAACATACCCTAGGCTTTTGGGCAAACCCGGACTTTAGTGCCCCAGCTGAAAATCTCAGTTTATTATGGATTTAATATCAATAATATTAATTATGCTAATATATGCAAATATAAACATACCGGCAAACCCGGACTTTAGTGCCCCAGCTGAAAATCTCAGTTTATTATGGATTTAATATCAATAATATTAATTATGCTAATATATGCAAATATAAACATACCAAAACTTGATGATTTTTAATCATTTGACGTCATAAAAAGCAATTTTAAGCCAAAAATAGCAGCGAAGTAGGGGATCTCCTCTTTGCTTGATGCGAGATACTAGCGAACTGAAATAACCGAATAAAAACTATGGTGAACTAAAAAAAGAAAAGAAAAAATCAAACCACCTCTGAAATTACCTTTGAAATGTTTATTAATTTTTTCTTCCGATATGCGCACATGATAGGGGCAGGTTGGGATGGGATGGGGGGGGGGGGGGGGTGCTCAATAGTCGCCAAATTTGGGGTAAAAGGGCAACTGGCTTGGGGGGGGGGCAGAATAAAGAAAAGAGCCACCCCGGAAAAAAATTAGAAAAATGATTACAAAGAAAAATAAGTAAATAATAAATTTAGCCCCCCCCCCCCAAGGCCAGTTGCCCTTTTACCCCAAATTTGGCGACTATTGAGCACCCCCCCCCCATCCCATCCCAACCTGCCCCTATCATGTGCGCATATCGGAAGAAAAAATTAATAAACATTTCAAAGGTAATTTCAGAGGTGGTTTGATTTTTTCTTTTCTTTTTTTAGTTCACCATAGTTTTTATTCGGTTATTTCAGTTCGCTAGTATCTCGCATC
>JAVYIG010011698.1:0-58782 GCA_035222895.1 Strongylocentrotus droebachiensis | reverse complement strand
AGTTTACAATCAGTTTGAATTTGTCAATTTAATACTCTAAAATATACAATTCAAATCGTTGCAATGTTAATCATTAAAAAATTACACTATCGACAATAGTGAGAAAAATTATGATGAAATAATAATAAATAATAATAATAATAATAATAATAATTAAAAAAAAATTAAAACGATAGAAATAAATAAAAACGATAATTAATGACAAAATTAAAGGTAGCAATCGAAAAGAAAATTACTGGCACCAGTAAATTGATATTTGAATTAATGAAATACTGAAAATACTAATAATTTGATATTTAAGACAAAAAAGAGAAACATAAAGTTAATATTGACCTCATAACATGTTTTGTGCAAATACTTAAATTAATGAAAACGAAGCATTATTTTTTCGACAGAACTTTACTAAGTTTGAACGTGTTTATATCGGGGAGTTAAAAAGCTGATCTATTTTTAATAAAATACTTATCGATGAATGATATGGAATGCGTTCGTACGTACGCACGTACGCACGAACAACAGACGTACGTACGTACGTACTTAATATCGCGCATGACAATAATAGGTTGATTTCCATGATCTGATGAGGCGGACACCCCGAGACTAAGTCGTCGAAGACCTTCTAAATCCAGAGTAATTGCCATCTCTTAATATACATTGCAATTTTAAATTTTCGTATAAATACTATATGATTCGTTTAAAAGACTTTTTCACAAGTTCATTGCCGCGTTGTGCTGTAATTATCGCAGCTAAATAGACTTGGATACACTTGGCAACGAGACTCTTTCCAAAGTGGAGCTGGAGTCGAGTAGGCCTAGGCTAGCTAGGCTATACCGTACCGGGGTATAGAGTCTATGCGGGTTAGCTGGCTGGCTAGACACTTAAAATAGACCGAAAGCTTCAGACTCTGATCAATAGTGATATCGACGATTGTTTCGCTAAGATTGCATCTGGCTCTTCTGGCTGCCTCTATACATATGGGGAATGTCGACAAATGTCAGTTTTATTAAAGAATGACCCATACCAGACGGTTATTTCTGTCTAGAGTCATGCCCGGACGCTAGTAGGTCACGTTGCGTCGCGTTGTGTGTCACTAACACGGCCCGGTTAACACCTGCACCTTCACCTTGCACCTAGATCTAGACTCTAGTACTAATTATTGCTAAGATTCTTGCAACCTTATTGGTAGACAGCAATAACCATCTGATTTGGGTCATTTCTTTAATAAAACTGACATTTGTTGTCATTCCCCAATACAGATGGCAACCCAGAGATCTCGTACCGTGGGGGTGGCTATGTACATATTTTCGTCCACGACATTTTCTCCCCGATTTTCTTTATTTAGATCTAATTTCCTGATTTCTAAATCAGATGTAAATTAGGTTGGTATGTCATTTGTCTTAATTACAGTTATCAAAATTTGATAACTCAATATTAAATGGATAATTTACGGACTTACTTATGTGAATTATCCAATTTGTACCGCGAAGCAGTACGTTCATGCATTTGACATATTAGTACCCGGCGGCCGATATATTTCCGGGTCCACCTACCAAAACATAGCCAATGGCCAATCAGAGCACTCGTTTCGTGGGAGTTCGTTGGTCAAGCCGGGCCGACTCGTGTTGTTGTTCGTTTGGTTTTATAATGGCGTACGTAGCTACGGTAGCTATTGGACGTTCGAAAAGAAAAAAATAATATTCATCAACTAAAACCAAGATGGATAATGTTGACGACGAGACTTTCTCGGATTAATCATTAATTTAGGATCTAAATGAGCAAGCTATCGTAAGTCAAATAAGCTATATTTTTAATTTGTAGGTCTATTATATTTGCAGCAGTTATGAGGATGTAAAGAGTGAAAATCTCGTTGCATATCTCATTCATCGCGGTCCGGTCGAACTGAACCATTTGTTCCGTACAGTCCCTCACAGAAAGAGGTCCCCAGACTTCAGTCTCTATAATCGGAGGTCTAGTGGAGCCAGACGTAGTCTCAGTGGAACAACCGACGATTAGAGAGACTGAAGCTTTCGGTCTACCTTATTGGTCACTTCTTAAGCACATGACATGCGATATATAATGTTGACCAGCATCATCATCATCCTCCAGGCGTGCAATACACCCTTCACGGTAAAGCCATGCAAAGCAACCATTTTAATTTGCAATTATCTAGATCTAGACTAGTCTAGTCCTAGACTCTAGACCTAGACTAAGAGTAGACAAGTAGTAAACATTGCGACTTTAAAAAAGGTCATCAATTCAATGTTTTCAGATGTGCATGTATTGTTGCGTCGATCTGCCTGCGCTGTGCGCTCACATCATTGACATGGGCGCCATTAAATTACGAGTAAACAACTTAGTTTACTCTATATCAGCGCATGCGCACGCACGCACACTAATTGGAATTTGTTTGATCAATTTCACCATTGCACGCTGAAAAAAAGAAGATTGTTCTAATGAAGCCTGTTAACGTCCTAGGCGTTGTATAAACGAATAGTGAATGGTCTTTATTCGCTGCATGATGCGCTACTTGAGCGCGATTGCAAGCTCCACCTCAGTTTTCGTTGTGCAGGTCTGTTCGCCAATTCACAAACACACACATGCAGTCCAAATGCATATGTGCAGGGGGGAGGGGGGTGATTCACTAACTGGAAACAATATCGTTCCTAAGAGCAATTTTGGGGATTGATTTCAATCCCAGCTTAAAATCAATTCTATTTGACTGGTTCATTAAATCGCTTTCAGGCTGGATCAATCCCAGCGTGAATAATCATGAACACATATGAATATTCATGTAAGCGATCAATCCAACCAATCAACAGACTCAAATGTTGGTCACTGGGCATCAAGCAATCGATCGACATAACAATAATAACGATAATTAACTAGCTATCGCTTGGGAGGTCATTTCTAAAAAGTGGCAAATCTCAGAGCTACGATGGAAACAATGTTTAAATCGCTGTTTTGACCAAGATGTTTTTTAGAATTCGGAGATGACGCCCCTTTGGAAATATGGAGATAAACCTGCTCTTTCAAGGCATACCTGCCAACCCTTCCAAATGATCCAGAATATTCTGATTTTGTTTTTTTGTTGTTGCTAAAGCCAAATTAAGCTTGTTTTATCATGTGCTGCGATTTGAGAGTTCACATGATCGAGCAGCGAATTTGTATTCATTTTTTGTGTGTACAGATTTACCGCATATTGCCAGTTACACTGCGCTGCATGTGCGAACGCCTGTTCAGGGTGCAGATTACTTATTTTCGAAGGCATACCTCGCTAGAAACTATGATTCTTATTTTCAAATGTTGGCAGTTAAAGAATTGAATCTCGATTTGGTAATAAAACATTGACCAATTTTGCATGATCGCGCCATGCACGTAGACTGCATAGGGATGCATGCAATCTCTATGGGAAGGATTTCAGCAAACAAAATTGAGTGCGCGATCAGACACCCTCAGAGATGCCAAGTTCAAAGATCAGCTACATATGTGTGACAGGCGAGGGTAAAGCATATAGCGTACGTTTCGAAATCGCGTGTGTGTAGGCGCATAACGCGACGTAATAGCTGGCCTGCATGCATGCTACGTGCATGCGATATACGTACACAAACCCTGCGAGGATCTAGCTGAGGCCTGCGAGGCGGTCAGCCAGTATGTAGTCTAGCAATTACTACCTTTTTTCCCAGTCTGGCCCTGATGCGTGACAAAAGTGGTTGCCATGCGTGACAGCGTTTTCAGACACTCGATGCGTGACTGTCACGCACAATGTGTGACACTTGGTAGCTCTGCACCCTAGTTTTAATCGAGCCTCTACGATTGACTCAAAGCTAGAATGTGAAGACGATCATTTTCGGTCTAAGGGCTGTGACGTTAGAGGGAAGACTCTATCCCATCATCATCGCATTTATAAACAATAGATATTGTGCTTTTACTGTGGATTTCAGCGTACATGTTTTATCCCGGGGGGGGGGGGGGTATTTGAAATGGAAGGGGGTGTGCCGCGCTCAAGCCTTGAACCCCTACCCATTTTTAAGGGTAATTTCCTTGGCAGATTTATCTCGAAACATAGGCCCGTTTTTCACAATTTTCTAGGGTTTGCCATACAAAAACCTGAAGAAAAGATGGCTGTGTCATTTTGACATTTGTAAAACAAAAGTGCCCAAGTCTGCGCACTCATTCATTTTACATGCAGCTTGACATTTTTTTTTACATGAAAGACAACTTTTCAAGGCTTGTGAATAGAATTCCTGAAATAAGATTTATGTCAATATTTTGACTCATTTTTTGCATGGATATCTATGGACTCAGTCACTAATATCGACGGTTGTTCCGCTGAGACTACATGATCTGGCTCCTCTGCACTGACCGCCTCTATACATAGACCGAAGTACGTCCTATGGGGTACTGTGTGGAAGGAATGGTTCGGTTCGGGCAGACCGAGATGAATGAGATATGCATCAAGGTTTTTCCACTCTTTACGTCTTCACATATCCAATTTGGCTGCAAATTACATTACATTACAAATGGTAATATTTTTTAAAGAAATTAAAACAAAAAAATTCATAGTTTGAGTCTTTGACTTAAATACGATAGCTTACATACCTATTTAGATCCTAAATTAATGTTTAATGAGAGAAAGACTTGTCGTCAACAGGATTATTTGATAGCACTTATAATCAAATAAGGAAGAATTTAATGGACCTTTTGATATATATATTGTGAAATTGTTCTATCCTTTCAGATGATGGTTCCTTTCTTTGGTGGATAACTGGATAAACGCCAATTTTCAATATGTCTGAACGCTCCAGAAACGATTCCTCAAGTAGCCACTCCAATCAGAAAAGTGAAAGCACAAGAGGCGACAAGTTGTCATCTCAACGCAACAGCAATGCGTCCATATCTCAGTCCAAGAAGAATCAGTTTGACCCAGGAGGCTCGAAAAAAGATGATGGCATGGACCAAGTGAAGTCAAATTTACCTCTTGATAAAACACCTGAAGAAAAGGGAAAGACAAAAGAAACCATAGAAGACTCACACGGAAAGAACTCTCAGCCTGTGAGGTTGCTCTTGGTGTCCAATAAGATCAAGAACCATGGGCCAGTAGTCAATGCTGTCCTTCCACATGTCAAGTTGGTGCAATATAAGTATGAGACTGTTAAACTGGAGACAATCAAGAGTGATATTTCTCAGGCACTGGATGGAAAAATGGCTGCCAGTATTGCATGTGTGTTGCATACAAAGCCAGGAACCATCCTTCTATGTTCTAGTGGTGACTGCAGGGAGGTAAGTTATGGTAGCATAGATCGATTCTTGAAATTTATTAACAAAAAGGAAAATAATATTAAAGATTGCAGTTACTTTACAAAAATTGAGAGTCATAAATTATATCATGAAAATTGAGTTATTCTCATACTGAATTACATCTTTATTTGAAATCCAGTCTTAAAGATAAAAATTATTTGTATGCCTCTGTCGCAGAAGGTGGTGCTGGTTCCATCCCACTTTTCTGTTGCCCCAATTAACTTGAGAACCATTGAACAGATTTTAACCAAACTTCGATTAAGATCACAGAGACCTAAAAGTGTTTAAAAATATGAGAGAACATTTCGACCCTGGGATAACTTGAAAAGTCACACCAGACTAGCTTGGAGGAAGTGTGTGTGCATGAGCTGCAAGGATTATATTTTTGGTAGAAGAGGTCAAAGTCCAATTTATGACTCAGGGTCATAAGAATATTACAAATCACCAAAAATATCTTTGAACTAATGTCGACTAGCGCGGGGCTCAAGTATGTACATGTACATGTACGAGGCATGCATATGTTTGTGAGGTCAGATGTGAAAGGTCACATCTGTAGGCCGAGGCATAACTAGATGCAGTTACATTCATCTTGTTGATTGGGTTTTTATTTCAATAAAAACATATTCCTCGCCATTTCTTTATGATTTTTACTCAACATGAATGAATCATAAAACTGTGCTTTCAATATCTACAGAATATACATGTATAGTGGACATAATATCCATGCCCTTCTTTCTTTTCTATTGCCAAGTGCAAAAAAAAAAAACAATAATTTAGTCAAAAATTCAATTATTTCAGGTACTAACGTCAGGGAATGGATCAGACAATTGTAGTAATGTGAAGGACTTCTTCAAATATCTCACTTCGAATCATCTGGACATAACTGCAATTGGAGCCAGGATAGACTTTCTTGCCTGTAGTGCTCTCAGACCCCCTGAGATTGGAAAACTTGTACCACTATTTGAAAGTGTCACTCAGGTAAAGTATTCAACTGCTGTAGTTGGCTACATGTATGAAAGTCCTTTGTAGACATACATTGTAAGGTGGGAGGCCCTATGTCTGTGTAGCACCCTTGTTTATGTATCCAAGTGTAGGATTCTTGTCAAACAAAAGACAAGTTATCACCTGTATTATAGTAAGCAAATATTAATCGACTACAAGGGTAATGGTGCAAATTATCATCGCCGAGGTGATCTCGGGGCTACTATCTTCCCGAGCCGCAAGGCGAGGGAAGATGGTAGCCCCGAGATCACCGAGGCGATGATAGTTTGTATCCATTGCCCGAGTAAAGGAGGTTAATATTTGTTTTATATCCCACATCGGCAATAAGGTCTATTTAAAGTGAATTTTACATAATTAAAACAACTGATTTTGCAGACAGTTTAGCTTCAGCTAGATTTTACAAAGCACAACATGCGTACATGTAATACAGTCGATGCGAGCTCATTTGACATTGACTTTGACATTTCGCGTAACCTACTTTGCTATGCTTATTCAATGCGCAAGTCGCGCAAGTGGGGCAGCAGCAAAAAATTACTTTACAAAAAGACCTATCTCAGGTAGATAGTACTTATCTATACCTTTTTGTGCTCTGTACAATCGCAATGCAAACAACTATACATGAGGGATATAATAATAGATATTAATCAAGAAACTGTTAAATATCTATTTACAAGCCTGGAAATGTCATATTTCATGTAATTTAATTTGATTAATGAAATCAGTGTATATATAAGTACAAACATTCAATGATATAGTGGCATATTTGTTTTTGAATGTCATAATAAAATGCATTAGAGGAATAATCAAGAAAACATTTGTGCAATGTTCAAGTTGATTCAAATTTTAGGTTTAGGTTTAGGTTATGGCATAGGTATAAACAATCTGGTATAAACCCTCAGTTGGTTGGTTTTCGTCAGTCATACATGTATATGTTAATATGATGCTAGTATTATATACTAAGACTGTTGGTACATGTAGCTGTACTAAATGAAAAATATGAGTTCATATTTAAATGTGGCTTTGAGAAATTTCTTTTATTTCTGTTATCAAATCATATTTAGTGTAGTATTTATGATTGTGCATTACTCAAGTGATGTTAGCAAATTTACTGTACTCAAATAATTCATATGCTTTATGGCTTTTTAATTTATATTGTTTCAGTAGATTGGTGAAAAATGTTACTCTCAAATGCATTTCTATGTCTTCATTATGTTAGGTACCGGTAGGTATATCCAAAGAAATTCTTGGAACAGATATACAGATGAAAAGTAACCCCAACTCATTCCAGTAAGTGATCTAACAAAACCTTTAGGAAAGATGGCTAGAATTTCATTTTCTCATAACTTATTTATTGTCATTTACTGACATTTCATGCCACAGTTCATTCTCCCATTAAAGATATAAGCATTCTTTCATTTAGTATGAGACGGGTCATAACATCGTTATGAAAATTAATGGTGTTACATATATACTGATTATAAATGGAAACATCTTGGGAAGCAGTGCCATTCATATATATATATTTTTTTTTTAAACCTTGCATTAGACACTTTTCATACAAAGTTTAGAAATGTGTTGATGTTCATTATATGTAGTTGTATATTTATTGAATGTAAACATATAATCATTTGGCATAATTCTTTATGGATTAAAAATATATATATTGGAATATTGTTATATTGGTCACATAATATGTTATTTTTCTGTCAATATTAAACATATCAAAGGAATTATTTGAAGTTGTCAATGATATTTCTCTTACTTGCTAACATGGTCCACTGACACTGTCATAAGTATTGAATGTCAAAGGTAACATTAGGTTAGGTTTTATCCTTACTTTACCTCAATTTGCAGCCGAGTTCTTGTGTCAGCATAGACACTATCTAGTAAATAAAGTACCAACTACCTTTACATATTCTTGTTTTCTAGTTGCGTTGGAGAGATGTATTTTGAAGTGGAGAAACTGAAGAATTGGAGCCCTCAGCCCCAGAAATTGGCTGGATTTGAAAGAATTAGAACAGTTGGGAAAGGTATAGATCATATTTTGATTTGTTTTTTTTCTCCATTTTAAATGGGTTTCATTTAAGTCCCAGCCCGGCACTAACAATCTTTTGCAAGATGTTATTCTTCATTTGCTTCTCTCCACCGAGGTGTTAATGGTTGCCTGATGTGCTTGAGTGCTAGTTACTTCGGCAACTCGGGTAATAATGTTTAAGCACTACAAGCATCACTGTGTGACAGATATGAGCACTATACAAGCAGCCATTGTTCAAATAATATTTTAGAAGGTGACAGTAATATAGCATAACAGAGTGTGAGTGAGTAGAGATAACCATTACTGTTTTGGATAAAAATTAATCTTTGAATAAAAGCAGAACCCCCCAAAATTGACTGGTGAGAAAAAATGGGTGAATGATAAGAAAGTTTAAACTTTGTGCAAGTCAAGATTACATCACATAAATGGTAAATTGACAATTTGTCAAATGTGAATGTCATACATTTTGCGAATTCCCCAAGCTATACCTCTCTTGAAATTTTTATGAAGCAACATAGTAAAGGAGAACATGCCTTGATCACATTATTTGTCATTTGAGAACAGATGTTTTACAGCTGAAATTATTATAATTTTTTTTTTATTTATTATTATTAATAATAGATGGTAGGCAATGGTCTTAAATTCCATATATATATATGTATTACCCTGCATCTAATTGAAATATGCTCAATGATGAGAGAAGTGATTTTAGTTGTATGTACCTTTTAGGCCTTGCATTTTAATCAATTTTGTTGTATCCTCCTTTGAAAGGGCAACTTGTTCATTTTATTTATGTATTAACTGAATTCATTATTAACTTCTAATTTATTTGATATTTCTCCTCATTTGCAGGTGCATATGGTGCTGCTGTGCTGTACAGGAAAAGAGATGATGACTCTCTTGTGATCCTCAAAGAAATTAACATGCATGAGCTAAATGCAAATGAAAGACAAATGGCCCTCAATGAGGTATGGCAAAGCATCCTACGTAGTTCATGAAGAGACAGATTTAAATTACATTTTACACCATAGATTTTGGGGTAACGAGGTCAAAGGTCTGAAGGCTCATTATGTATGCAAAAATAGCTTGTGATCGCGTTATCTTAAGAACTGATAGAAGGATTGAAGATTCCTGCCCTACTTAGGTCATGTATGTATCTTGCAGAGCCAATGAATTGATTAAATTGTGGGGTTATGAGATCAAAGGTTAAAGGTCACAGGGCTCATTATGTATGCAAAAATAGCTTGTGATCACATCATCATTAGAACCGATGGATGGATTACCATCAAACTCAAGACATGTATGTATCTTGCAGAGCCCCAATAAACTGAGTAGAGTTTGGGGTCATGAGGTCAAAGATATAAGGGTCATACATGTATATCACGATATTCTGAGAACCTGTTAATGGATTACAATCGAACTTGAATTTTAAAAATTGCTTCTGTTTTGGTTTGTAAAATTGCTCTATGACAGAGGCATCATTTTTGACTGCGCGCAGTCGAAGTTCCATCTAGTTACACCTAACCTAGATGTGTATATATTTGTTATTTTTGTATTCATAAAATGTTGGATTACCATACTGAAATTCAGTGAATATTTAGTGTTCAAATATATAAAGAAATTTCAGTATAGGCTTAGATATATGTGGGAATTTGATGTCCTTGCTCACTATCCAAAGAGCTCTTGGTCATAGAGATGCACATTTTTAACAATTGCTACGTGCAAGATTTAGATTGACAATCTGTGCGTAGGTTGCTGAGGTCGTTTAGCTAAATGTCCAGTGATGATTTTAAACACGTATCGGGCTACGATTTAGACCCCCTGGGTAGAGATTGCCAAATGTGGAACTCATGTGGTATTAGAACCTTCAACCTCCTGATTGAGAGTCAAAGTGAATGAACCAATGTACCCCAATACCTCCATGAATAATAATCGGAATGAATGTGGTCAAAAACTCTTTTGGTGTAGTCCTTCTGTCAAAGAATGCATGTGGAAGCATGGCTGCTATTTGTCTACAATAAAGGTCATTAATAAATGATGAGTAGCTAATGTTTTCACTCCAAATTACATTGGCTCTCTGATTAGATTCGGGTATTAAGTATGCTAGATCATCCGAACATCATCAGCTACTACGACAGCTTTGAAGAAGAGGGTACTCTTATGATTGAGATGGAGTATGCAGATGGAGGGTAAGCTCTCACATATCAAAATCCTTGTGTTTTGTGTTCATTGATTCTGCTGTGTTATCTAGTAATGCTTGTTTTGAAGCAAAGAATGAATTAATAAAGTGTTTATTTATTTCTCACAGAAAGATCTTTAAGGAACTTGATTGCAAACACTACTGTTTGTAGACACAGTGTAGGCTATTGTGAACAAGCTGTTGTCCACCAATACAACATGTAGCAAATTGCTTTTGTAAACTTTGATCATGTGTACATTTTTCGTAGTATCCATTTAAATGTTATTAACAATACAATAGCATAAAACAATATCATTTGATATAATTATATTTTGTGTGAAAAGAAGCATATATACAGACATGCCAACCGTTCCGATTTTAACGGAACTGTTCCGTTTTTGAAGTTTTTATAGCCCTAAAAAACGGAACGTTCCGATTTTGGGGAATTTGGCTTTCCATACATAGCATTGACTACAACACTGGATAGGCACTTTCACGCACATGGTCCGTCCGCCGCCATCTTGTTTAATTCCGAAACAACACGGCCGCCGTTATTACTGTTTTGATACTAGTGTGCGGTCGTGCATTTTGGGGGGAGCATGGTGGTAGATGATCGTGCGCGCCCGCAATACCCATTCAAAGTATAGTAGCGAAGACTTCGGTGATTCAGTGGGCACATTGCAAGTGCGATATACGGTGTGTTGTTGTTCATGAACGCCGGGCCTAGCGGCCTGGGCTGGAGTGTCTGTGGTACTGGTGATCGTGATTGTACGTGTGCGTGTGTAGGATACGAGTTCTGCCGTTTGACTGTGGATTCGAATTTGCCATTCGACGCTTGAACGAGGTGTTTTCTTCCTGAATATTATCATGGATTCACTCAAAAGAGCGAGTACCCAAGGAGGAGATCCTTTGACTGGAAACAGATTTTTAAAAACGTTTTTATGCACATCTTTATTTTGGACTTAAAAATGGTAGGTTCGAAATGCAGTAAGAGTGATTGGGTGTTTGTGTACGTTTTGCGCGAAAATTATGCTGCGGTGTCTTGCGTTCCAGAAAGACCCCCATTTGTTACGGACAAATATGGTAAATGTTACTGACAGCCATCATATAGGGTTGGCATCTCTGATAATGTATACTGCATTTATTGTCGGCAAGATCTAACGATCAGTGGTGGAGTCTTGTTCTGCTGACATTGATTTTGACAACCTCATTTACATGTAGCTCAATGAGTTACAATAATTTTGGATTGTTGACTGTTGTCTGGAAAGTTGAATACCATTATTGCCAGTCTCATTTTATGCATAGATCTATGTCATGTATAATTATTTAAAAAGTAACTAGACTTAAATGCATCACTCTGCATGAGTGGCTAATTAAATCTATGTCTATTATCTGCTCTGCCTCTGCCAAGGATAAATTAAAATGTGGAATTCACTTCAATCACTTTTTTGTTTGGTATGACACAAAAATTACCCATAAACTTGGGTTGAATTTTAGGGGAAATGGTCCCTAAAATAGGCTCAGATTGCACCAGAGAGCATCTGGAAACATCTTTCCAGAGCTTCCAGGGACTTAAAGCGGGCCCTGGACCCCGGCTAAAAGGACTTCGCGCTCGTGATGTGCGCTTCGCGCACATAGTGTACAGATTTCTGATTTTCAAATGTTGGCATGTATGTATATATATGAACATTCAGATATTACTCAAAGAATGAGAAAGAAGGAAATTTAGACAAGAATGTTTGTTTTCTTGACAGGACTTTGGCCGAGTACTTGGCTAGCAACCAGGGTAAGAGTGAGATGGAAGAGAGAGAGATTCTTATCATGTTTCAACAGATGGTTTCTGGTATCAGACATGTTCACGATCACATGATTTTACACAGGTGAGGAAAAATTGTTATCACTTTTCAAAGCATTCAACACTCTTTTGTATAGTGATAATGCCATACGGGTGTCTAAAAATAAATGCAACAAGAATTTGAGTGGCAACATCTTCAAAAGTCAGGTCACCTTGAAGTAGTATCTCCTTTAATATCATCCTGTGACTTTCAAGAAAATTTAAGCAAAAAATTGAATGTTACAAAGAAAAGCATGTTCAATACCGGTAGCATCGGTGCACAATAGGCCTGAGTCATGTCAGGAGTTTTATAAACCGGGTTCCGACGGCCTTGCACCGATCTGGTACCGGTGTCCCGATATCAGCTGGCAGAATCTGTCACTTTCCTCTATAAATATCGCATATCATCAGCGTACATACAGAGTTACACTCAGTCTGTATCTGTTAGCAGTGAGCTAAACTACTCGGCAAAACTAGTCAACATCGTTGATTCAATCCTATTATTTTTTCCCCTTTTTACATTAAAAGTATGCCACCTACTCTAACGTTGAAATTTACATAATTATTGGAAATGTTGTTCGCGTACGAAAGGACAAGAAAATATTTAAAGAAAACATTAATAATTCAACAAGCCTTCACTGGCAAGTACATAATATTTATTTTTGAGAAATTGTCTGCAGTGTGTCCAAAGTCCGCACTGCACGCATGCTATGCAGTGTGCATTGCAGCAAAGCTTTTCTAAGCAAGCTAGCTAGGCCTCCAAAGCGCAGACATAATCCCCTTTGGAACAATGGCTGCGCGAGTCCAAAGTCTGCATTACAACGCGCGGACATTATTATTTTCGGAACAAAGGCTGCACGAGTCCAAATTCCGCATTGCGCTAACATAATCCCCTTCTGTCACAATGGTTATGCGAGTCCAAAGTTTGCATTGCAAAGCGCAGAAATGTCTGCCCCCTGCATTAACAGCTGCTCGTGCCGAGACCCAGTATAAGCTAGCTTCGCTGGCAACAACAACCCCATGCTGCGAACAGCAAACTTTAGTGCGACCCATATTTATATCAGCAGTTTGTTCAATTCAGGAAGAGCTAGAATATGAAATACAAATTGGTAAAAATTTGAAAACTTAAAGAGTTTTAAGGTGAATGAATTGTTGTGGTGTGCAATACTCAGGGATGCCAGTTTTCAGGCAATAGCCTGAATTCAGCCCCTCGCAAGTTATTTTCAGACCATAGTTTAGCCTTTTTTGTGAACAAAATAGCTCATTCTAGGTAATTTTCAGGCCCTCTGACCAATTCTTACTTTCATCCCTGAATAGTGCAATTATTTATATATTTCATTATTTTTATTGGAGCGTCGGTTTCCAAAAAACAATACCGGGACCTGATGGCAACGGTCGGTATTCGATGTGATAGACCGTACCAACTCAGGCCTAGTGCACAACAAGCACATACCTGGCGCCTGAACATTATGTAGCAAGTCCCTAAATACACTTCAATTCCTGATACAAAAGGAGTTAATAATTAAAATCAATATTTCAATGTTATCAATCTTGGTCCAAATAATAGTAAATAATTCTTCTAATGATTCTTAGTCAATATTCACTTCAAAATGCTGATTATATTCAGAGGATTTCATTGGGGGGGGGGGCCTGCTAATGGGCCATCCTGCCTGTAAATAATGTCCCAACCTCAATTTTCCATCATATCGAATTGCGTAATGCAGACGAGACCGCCGAGAGCGTTTACCTTGTTTTCATAGAGAAGTGGCTAGTTTGTGTTTTCTGACAGCTTTATACGTGGTTGTATTTTCAATTTTTCTACTGAGAGCATTGTGGTCATTAACTCATATATTTTAACATATAGTTAATGCTTTTCTGACCTTCAGCAAGTGAACTGCACTTTAATATTTGCTATTTTCAAATTCACATGACTAGAAATAAATCAAAATCAAAATGAAATTCATTTTAGAATCTGTTTCTTTTGTGTCTTACCAGAGATCTCAAAACAGCGAACATCTTTCTCACCAAGGAGGGTGTGGTCAAGATTGGTGACTTTGGTATCTCCAAGGTGTTATCATCTAATAATCCAGGAGCTAACACTGTGCTTGGCACACCATACTACATCTCACCAGAAATAGTGAGTGAAAGCTTTACATGTATCCTTTTTCATTCTTTTTATGCCTCTGTGGGAGGCATTATGTTTTGGGGTTGTTTGAATTCATTCCTCAAACGACTTGAGATATTGCGATAACAAGTGGGGAACTTGTTATCGCAATATCTCAAGTCGTTTGAGGAATGAATTCAAACTTATGCTACTTGCAAGTACATGTATGTATCCCAATAGGGAGATAAACTAATCAATTTTTAGTATGCTTAAAGCTGTTTGAGCTGCTAGCCAATTGAGGTCACGGCCGATGTGCATGCGTGTGGATATGGTAGCGGGGTGTCTCAAATGTCGCACAACTACCACACGATCTTGTAACTCTTTGTTTTTTCTTGTTTTTTCTTGGGGGGGGGGGGCACTCAAGATACCACTTTGCATTCCTTTTGCCTGGTTTTTGTCTATTATGTAGTAATTTGTTGATGTTTTGAAAAAAATACCAACATCATTTTGAAGTTTTAGATATTCAAATATCAAAATCACTATTTGTTGTTGGGTGTATATTCAGATAGTGGAAAAAGTGATATTTGTGTGAGCAACTCAGATAGTTCAAATATTCTGATTTTAGTCCAAGGAAGATAAATTCTAATTCCAGATTTGTTGATTTGGTCAGGTTTGCTGTTTACATTGTATGATAACTAGAGGAAGAATACTTCCAATGCAAGATGACTTAATCGTGTATTAACATCAGAATGCACATTCAGAGCTGCCAACTAGTACGGATTTCCCGTAATTGGTACGGAAATTAACGACCATTACGGCAGTACGGAATGTTGTCTAAAAATTACGGATTACAAAAAAAAAAAAAAAAAAAAAAAAATGATTTTTTTTTTTTTTTTTTTTTTTTTTTTTTTGCGCATAGGGATCTATCGTAGCAAGTGCTGTGCAGTATGGTGGCCATCCAACACTCGCTGCATGAGAAAGATGGAAAATTTCAATTATTCTCTTAATAGAAGCCAATTTTTCATTGAAAACTTATGTGTTGTGATGAACTGAAAATCAATATTTAGCAACTTTGTGGGAATAAAATAACTAAAAATTTCAGATATTATCATACGCGCATGCATCCGCTTACCATTCTTTTTAGATTCATGGCGCCGCATAGGAAATTACTGATTTATTCCCCAAATTACTGATTTTGAGCCTTATGGTTACTGATTTTCTGTTCTGGAGGTTGGCAGCTCTGCACATTCTTGACAAAAAGACAATGCATCGATCTGTGAATATATTCAAGATCAGTCAAAATGTACTTTAAAAATAATGTTCTTAGAAAATGATGTTCTTGAAAACCTCTGAAACTATTGTACTTTGCAAATAGGATGAAATATAGGTAGGATTGAGAGCATTTAAACAAAATATTACATGAGCAGTATTGGAATGCTCCCCAGGGAGTGGAGTGTGTACACAGTGTGTGCGGGCAAGCACTGAATCCAATGACCGGGGTAGTAGTATATTTGTAAAGCGCTTAGAGACATTGTATTAAGCGCTATATAAAAGCTAAATCTTATTACCGATATTATTATTAAAGCCCTGATCTCTAAAAAATATGTATGTAATTTTGCTTAATATGTCCTGTTGTAAGAGTTTGCCTGTGTGTGATTTGTCCATTGCAGTGTGAGGGGAAACCGTACAATGGCAAATCTGACATCTGGGCACTGGGTTGTATCTTGTATGAGATGGCTTGCAGACAGAAGACCTTTGAAGGAACCAATTTACCTGCTCTTGTAAATAAGATCATGAAGGTAGGACATAAAAGCCCCAATTCACAAAGGAGGTTTAAATTTAACCCATGGTTTAAATCTTCATCTACATAACCCATGGTTTAAAATTAGCGTAAAATAAGCGTGACAATATCAGACGCACGCAAGCCAAGGTACGCTTAGTTTGCGCTAATTTTTAAACCATGGGTTATGTAAATGAGGGTTTAAACCATTGGTTTAGTTAAACCTCCTTTGTGAATTCGGGCCAAAGAAACTATGTATCAAAACTATGTATTGTGAACTGTTGGTTAGATGATGCATAAAAACATGACAGAGAATATACTGTAGTCCATACAGTAAGCTATGCTTCTTGGTGTAAGTTATGTGTTCTACATATCATATTAAACAAATTTGATTATGTTCATCTCAGGGTAACTGCTTTTTATCTGCGTCGGACAGATCAATGAAGTCAAGGAGTGAAACCTTATATCTTTCTTTATAGATCTATCACCTTTTGAAAACATTGAAAAACCCTAACCAATTTAGTTGGGGCTTCTGAAGGCAAAACAACAATTATAATTCAGTATATGAATCTACTATAGGAGTGCAGAAATCAAGTGTAACAGTTAAAGCTATTTAAGGACCCAGCTTTGGCACTTGTAAAATTATCAGTAATCAAACTGGATTTCTGAATACGTATGAAAACTGTGTATACGCTCTGTGTTTAGACACTGCCCCCTGCTCTTTTTTTTTTTTTTTTTTTGGGGGGGGGGGGGTATTCAAAGTGTTTTGCAATTACCTGAAAATACAAACCTGTGTGCAAAGACTAGTTTCATTGTAGAGTCTTCAGCTACATAAAGGTCATGGAGATGAATACAGTGTTGTGGGGGGGGGGGGGAGAGGTGATTATTACAACAATACCAGTGGCTTTCAGTTCTTCTTTGATCTGTTTTTTAACAGAACAAATCCATGTTGATAAAACTTACCCTGACTGTTTACTAATATTCAATATCTGGTTTTCCAGGGTCAGTTCACGCCTGTTAAAGGAAACTTCAGCCAAGAGTTCAAGTCTTTGGTACAAGACATGCTTCAAAGGGAACCTGAGTATAGACCCTCTGCCAATGCTCTCGACTTCAATCACATTCCCGTGCTCATGGAAAAGTTCATTGACCTCACAACAGATGTAGATGATGAACTGGCCGCCTCTACAGACAGTTCTCACAGGAAAAGAACAAGGTATTGTTTTATTCCTTGGCGTGTAGAATGAGCTAAAGGAAATCTCATCACAAGAAATATTCTGAGAGATCTATTGCATTCTTGCTTATTAAATCTACAAGATTCCCCATCAAAGTGTATGAGAGAGGTATAAAGCAAGATATTCATCGTATATTATACAGTTTCTCAACTTGACATGGGCACCTCCATTTTCCTGATAATCATGATGTACCATGTGATGTAAAAGTATTCAAATTTATGGATACTCCTTCCTACGTGTGTGTAGTGATGAAGTATTTTATTCAACCGCGATTATCTTTTGTACTATGATTGTCAGAATGCAAATTGTATGAATAAGTTGTTGCTCTTCTGGCATGAAGGCTTCGCACAAATGAAATGGATTTGTCAACTGCTATAATTTAATATTTTTAAATAAATGAGTTACAATTGTTCCCCTGTTCATTTTTCCAAAAAACATAATTTTTGCCATCTCTGCTACGATTTTTCCTCATTGAAAAGTAAAGGTTTTGTTATTGACTTTAAAATTCTTTCCAACTAGAGCTTGGTGCATGATACATGTCCAAGTTTGCCTGGTACATCATATTATCAAGAAAATGGCTGCGCCCATGTCATTCTATTACATCATGACAAGAATATCTTCATTTATATGTCTCTTATACATTTTCATAAGGAATATTTTACATCAATAGGCAGGAATAAATTGTATCTTTCAGCATACTTACACTTTTTCATTGGTGTGAGGATTCCTACAATGTATATTGAAGTGCATTTGAACATGTATATGGAAAGTGCGCTATATAAATACATCATTATTATTGTATCCCCCGGCAGTATGCCAGTGGGGTACTTTGGATTCAGCAGCGTTACGCCGCGTCCGCCGCCGCTTCATATTCTTGTGTGCGCTCTAACTGCCACATTCCTTGACAGATTTCTTTCAAATTTTGTATGGAGGTTATCTTGGTCTAATCTACACACCTATAATTTTTGGTGATGCTGCCCCCAGTGTTCCGTCTCCTATAGGGTAAGAGGCCATATTTTTGTGGATGGTTTGTTTGCACTCTCTAGGCCACATTTTTCAAAGTATTTTGTTCAAATTTCAAACAAAGGTGTATCTTGGTATAATCTACACGCCTATAAATTTTGGTGATGCTGCCTCCAGTGTTCCATCTTTTATAGGGCCAAATGTCATATTTTAATAGATGTCTTGTGTGCACTCTAGTGTGCGGTCTAACTGCATCATTCCTTGACAGATTTCTTTCAAATTTTGTATGGAGGTGTACCTTGGTATAATCTACACACCTACAACTTTTGGTGATGCTGCCCCCAGTGTCCCATCTTCTAGGGTACCGGTTTGGCATCTTTGGGCGTGTTTGGAAGACAGTGTAAATGCCCCTAATATTGGAAGACAGTCTTATCAGATTTTTGGTTAGTAGGACCATGGTCAAATGTCATAGAGGTCAATATTTGATATTAGAAGTATTTCCCTTGTTATCACAACAGACCTCCCAACTTTTTCGCTTTTGGCCGGAAAATTTCTGCTTTCTTTTTCTTTTTCTGCTTTCTTCTTTTATTTTCCGCAAAAACGATAAAATGATACATTGGTAAAGAAATACATGTCTTTGACGAAAGATTCACAATGCATTACAATATATTATGTAAATTGCACAAGTGCTTGTGTTATATGCACGGTGTGTGATCGCAGTCATCGCATGGAGCTTTGGTGAATCGCGACGCAATTTTCATGATAAAAGGCAGTCTCAATCCTGACGATGATCTAAAAATGACAATAACAACACTAATAAATAATTTATGATGTGTATTTTTGATACTGAGATACATTTGTTGTTGTTATGTTGTGATGTATCATCTCGCGAGTGCAGTTACACTTCCACTTCCAGCGTCGACTGGAGTGAAGCCCTGCCCTGCTTACGCAGCGGGGCCGGTAACTAGAGTAAATTTTTGAATGTGTAAAAACTGCCTGGGATTTACAATGATCATAAAACTTCACACAACTCTTCTTTTCTTTTCTTCCATATCCAGGTCTGTGCTATATCAGATTGATACATCCCTGCCTGGAATCCCGCCTATCCCTTTCAAAATTGAACTGCCTACTATACTCAAGATAAGACAGGTCAGTGGAATTTATAGAAACAAAAACTTGTATAAAAGTGGAAATAGGCCACACCCTTTGCGATATTTTTTGTCTCTTTTATATTTTATAATCATGTGCTATTTTAGTCAAATTTATTTCATGGTTTACTAGCTGTTGCATTATTCATGTCTGTGGTTTGTCTTTTCAATGGTGTTATTTGATTACATAACATTTTGATATGTGTGCTTAACAACCAATGTTGTGTAAACCACTCATAAATATGAGTTTCTTGACAATCTTTCAACATCTTGCTTGTCATAGATTGTAAGAGTACTAGATTGTAAGAATACTAGATTGTAAGAATACTAGATTGTAAGAGTACTAGATTGTAAGAATACTAGATTGTAAGAGTACTAGATTGTAAGAGTACTAGATTGTAAGAATACTAGATTGTAAGAATACTAGATTGTAAGAATACTAGATTGTAAGAGTACTAGATTGTAAGAGTACTAGATTGTAAGAATACTAGATTGTAAGAATACTAGATTGTAAGAGTACTAGATTGTAAGAGTACTAGATTGTAAGAGTACTAGATTGTAAGAGTACTAGATTGTAAGAGTAATAGATTGTAAGAGTACTAGATTGTAAGAGTACTAGATTGTAAGAATACTAGATTGTAAGAATACTAGATTGTAAGAATACTAGATTGTAAGAGTACTAGATTGTAAGAATACTAGATTGTAAGAATACTAGATTGTAAGAATACTAGATTGTAAGAATACTAGATTGTAAGAATACTAGATTGTAAGAATACTAGATTGTATGAATACTAGATTGTAAGAATACTAGATTGTAAGAATACTAGATTGTAAGAATACTAGATTGTAAGAATACTAGATTGTAAGAATAGAGACATAGCTTCAATTTTGTTCCTCAGTGGAATGCAGTACAAATTTTGTTTTCTCTCTGGTAAAAATCAGGAAAAATTGTACTAATTTCAACCTTGGACACAATATGTGTTTTGTATGAGGTATTTATACTTTCTTTTCTTTATTTTTTCTGTTGAAACAATCTGAGCTGATTTACTTCATGTATGTAATGTGTTCTGCCCTTATAGGTTTCCGTCAGCAGTACTCACATTGCCCTTGTGACCTATGAGAGGGTAGTGTACAGCTGGGGGGAAGGGAGCAAAGGTCAATTGGGTCACGGTGACCTTGACCCAAGGAATGTACCCACCTCGGTTGAAGCTCTCAAAGGAAAATCAATCACAAGGTAAGATTTCTGTTCCGTCAAATTAATTGAATTTTGAAAAATCCTTAATTGATTTGTTTCAATTATTTGCCCTGTGCTTGGTATACAGAGTCCTCAAAATATTACTCTTAACCATCCAAATTATGTAATAACAAGTTGTTATACCATGACAAAAATATTCCCTAAGGTTGTCTACAAATGTCACATATGCCATGGTAACCTGCAGCAGTTTGTGTTTGTCTGTGTTACAATTGAATGGCAATTAAGTGGGGATGAAAAAGAGTACCTACTATAGCTGTGCACATCAAAGGTTCTACACCTACTCAATTGAAGCATGCTATGCTTAACTCTTTGTTTGCTTTGTTCGCCGATTTGCACGGACGTAGGCGTGCCAACTTCGCATTTTTGCACAGATGTATACGAGTCAATTAGACATTCATAATACCGCTCGCAGTGTGTAGCCACGCGTTGCGTTTACTATTGTTTACATTGTATACATCGCACACTTTCCGGTAAACTGTTTTTCTTCATAGTGTTACATTCGAAATTACCGTGTATTTAGCGGTTTTCTTTGGATTTTTTTTACTGATGTTACGATGGCACCTGCTGGAAAACGTCAACGTGTGTTTAGTGTAGAGGAGGCTCGAGATCTTGTTACTATGGAAGCATGGAGCATGGACTCTGATTCCGACGAATCGAGCAGTGACGAAGACTCTAGTGATAAAAGTGTTCCCTGAGAGTAGACTGATAGAATAAGAATGAATAAAAATTAATGAAAGAGCTAGAGATGACAGCAAGAAAGAGAGTAGACTGATAGAATAAGAATGAATAAAAAAAATGAAAGAAGGAGATAGAGATGACAGCAAGAAAGAGAGTAGACAGTGATAGAATAAGAATGAATAAAAATAATGAAAGAAAGAGATAGAGATGACAGCAAGAAAGAGAGTAGACTGATAGAATAAGAATGAATAAAAATTAATGAAAGAGCTAGAGATGACAGCAAGAAAGAGAGTAGACAGTGATAGAATAAGAATGAATAAAACTAATGAAAGAAAGATGTATCCTGTCTTGCCGTCATCTTTATATCTTTCTTTTATTATCTTTATTCATTCTTATGCTATCAGTGTTTACTCTCTTTCTTTCCGTCATCTCTATCTTATTATTATTATCATTTTCCTATCTATATGTACCCTATGTCTTGCCGTCATCTGTATATCTTTTTCTTATTATCTTTATTCATTATTATGCTATGAGTGTAATACTCTCTTTCTTGCCGTCATCTCTATCTCATTATTATTATCATTTTCCTATCTATATGTACCCTATGTCTTGCCGTCATCTCTATATCTTTCTCTTATTATCTTTATTCATTCTTATGCTATCAGTGTTTACTCTCTTTCTTTCCGTCATCTCTATCTTATTATTATTATCATTTTCCTATCTATAATTATGTACCCTATGTCTTGCCGTCATCTCTATATCTTTCTCTTATTATCTTTATTCATTCTTATGCTATCAGTGTTTACTCTCTTTCTTGCCGTCATCTCTATCTTATTATTATTATCATTTTCCTATCTATATGTACCCTATGTCTTGCCGTCATCTGTATATCTTTCTCTTATTATCTTTATTCATTCTTATGCTATCAGTGTTTACTCTCTTTCTTGCCGTCATCTCTATCTTATTATTATTATTATTTTCCTATCAATATGTATCCTATGTCTTGCCGTCATCTCTATATATTTCTCTTATTATCTTTATTCATTCTTGTGCTATCAGTGTTTACTCTCTTTCTTTCCGTCATCTCTATCTTTTTATTATTATCATTTTCCTATCTATATGTACCCTATGTCTTGCCGTCATCTCTATATCTTTCTCTTATTATCTTTATTCATTCTTATGCTATCAGTGTTTACTCTCTTTCTTTCCGTCATCTCTATCTTATTATTATTATCATTTTCCTATCTATATGTACCCTATGTCTTGCCGTCATCTCTATATCTTTCTCTTATTATCTTTATTCATTCTTATGCTATCAGTGTTTACTCTCTTTCTTTCCGTCATCTCTATCTCATTATTATTGTTATTTTCGTATCAATATGTATCCTGTCTTGCCGTCATCTTTATCTCTTTCTCTTATAATCTTTATTCACAGTAAAGTCCTTTCATTTCATATCACTATTTCTCTCTCATAATGTCTCTCACGTCCGTTCTCCATATTTTATTCATTGCATACTCCACTCGTCAATCATTTCTGATAATAAGCTCTCTCACAATAAAGTAAATGGAAAACAATGCAATATAGTTTATATTTTAAGATTGATTCATTCTTTCTTTGTATATCTATGGCTGTGATAAATGTACTTGAAATCAATTTTATTGAGGGGTAAAGAAGGTGAGAGAACAGATGCGGTGAACATTCATAATGAGACATTTCAATAAGATGCTGATTATGTCATGTATATCACATATAATATATTATGCCTATACCATTTTTACATGCTCATACCAGTGGGCAAAATCAATAACATTCTCTTATTTCTTATTGACTTATCATGGCACAACAAAGAAAAACATCCCCACGACGTCCCTTTTCATGCCCCGCTAAACCGGACATTGACAATAACCTGGGGTAATAGGGATTTCAATGGGCAGATTAGCCCATTGTCAAGGGTGGCTGAGCGGGGTACTTTCAAGTCTCTCCCTATTGAACTTCTTTTCTTCAACAACCTAAATACTAACCTTCTGAATTGTTAGAATACTTGAGCAAGGTATGTAAAGAAAGGTAAGAAGTCCACCTTTCTAATAGATTCGATTTGAAGATGTCTTATCATTGCTAAATAAGAAATTCTAGAGGGATAAAAAACTGCCGTAAATAAGAAAAATTAAACATTATATAATTATGATTATTATAAAAATGATAATTCAAAATATAACAAATGACGGTTCATCGAAAAGCACGTTTTCCGGTCTACAACTTTGCTGCACAATATTTTTCATCATGATCATCCAGTGAAGAGTTATAGCCTCTTGATTCAGCAGAGTCAATAAAGATTCCCTCGAAATGTGTGACCCTAAAAGAATGTGGCACAGGGGGGGTTTTTAAGTGGCGCATAAAGAGTTAACCTCTCCCCACATTACATGTATGAGAAGGAGCCCTTTTTTCCTTTTTATGCCTCCGTTACGAAGTAGCCGGAGGCATTATGTTTTTGGGTTGTCAGTCCGTCCGTCCGTCCGTACGTACGTCGATCTGTACGTACGTCCGTCCGTCCGTACGTCCCGTTCTCGTGATCGCGTTATCTGAAGAACCGATTGATGGATTCCTGCCAAACTTTGGTCATGTATGTATCTTGCAGACCCGATGAACTGATTAGATTTTGGGGTCACGAGGTCAAAGGTCACAGGGCTTATTATGTATGCAAAAACAGCTCGTGATCGCGTTATCTCAAGAACCGATTGATGGATTCCTGCCAAACTTTGGTCATGTATGTATCTTGCAGAGCCAATGAACTGATTAGATTTTGGGGTCACGAGGTCAAAGGTCAAAGGTCACAGGGCTCATTATGTATGCAAAAACAGCTCGTGATCGCGTTATCTCAAGAACCGATTGATGGATTCCTGCCAAACTTTGGTCATGTATGTATTTTGCAGAGCCGATGAACTGATTAGATTTTGGGGTCACAAGGTCTAAGGTCAAAAGTCACAGGGCGCATTATGTATGCAAAAACAGCTCGTGATCGCATTATCATTAGAATAGATTGATGGATTCCTGCCAAACTTTGGTCATGTATGTATCTTGCAGAGCCGAGGAACTGATTAGATTTTGGGGTCACGAGGTCTAAGGTCAAAGGTCACAGCGCTTATTATGTATGCAAAAACAGCTCGTGATCGCGTTATCTCAAGAACCGATTGATGGATTCCTGCCAAACTTTGGTCATGTATGTATCTTGCAGAGCCGATGAACTGATTAGATTTTGGGGTCACAAGGTCTAAGGTCAAAAGTCACAGGGCGCATTATGTATGCAAAAACAGCTCGTGATCGCATTATCATTAGAATAGATTGATGGATTCCTGCCAAACTTAGATCATGTATGTATCTTGCAGAGCCAATGAACTGAGTAGATTCTTGGGTCATGAGGTCAAAGGTCAAATGTCATGGGCTCATTATGTATGCAAAAATAGCTTGTGAACGCATTCTCATTAGAACTGACAGATGGATTACTATTTAACTCAGGACATCTTGCAGAGCCAATGAACTGAGTAGATTTTAGGGTCATGAGGTCAAAGATCAAAGGGTCATATATGTATATGAGAAATTGCTTGTAATCACAATATTCTGAGAACCTGTTAATGGATTACAATGAAACTTGAATTTGAAAAATTTCTTCTGTTTTGGTTTGTAAACTTGCTCTATATGACGGAGGCATCACTTTCGACTGCGCGCAGTCGAAGTTCCATCTAGTTTAAAACTAATATACCATCAATATCAGATACCCATACATACATCTTCAACTTGATTTTAAGACATAGTTTTATGTAACTTCTTTATACAAATTCTTAAAACGTGGTAAGGCTAAGCTTTGTTGCAGTAAACGAATGTCTTTTATCTCTGTGCCGCATGCTGCATACCATGGTTTTGTTCTCTTTCCATTTATGAGGTCAGGTTGGCGAGAAGACTGTTTTATCTTATTAAAAATCAGATTGTGTTATCTTAAAGACAGATTTAGTCCTTGCTGTATCTCTTTCTTTTCATTTTTTAATAATTTTCAGAGTTGCTTGTGGAGCAGGATTCAGTGTGTTTGGCAGTGACAATGGCATTGTAATGACATGTGGAGATGGTTCTACAGGTTGCCTTGGACATGGTGATTACCACAGTGCTTCCCGACCACGTCTCATTGAAACACTACTCAGGTTAGATATCATTACATGGAGTTACATAAAGGATAAAGATATAATGCTGTTGGACCATTTAAAGTGAAGGCACTTCAATAGTTGAGAGAGATTCTTCAAGATTCAAGAGTTTGTAATGTTTGAGTTCAAGCAGGTGACATGTTAGCAATTTATTTACTTCCAAAACTGCTCTTATCATAGTTCTCTCCTCTTTAAATGAGTTATTTTGGTTGATGTAATACAATTTACCCTGAACTATTTTCTCATTTATTAGTTTCATGCTTAATCTTATGTATATCATTTAGAATTTGTTTGTTTGATATTCAACCTGATTTTGTTTGTTTAGTGTGGATGTTACAAGTATCTCATGTGGACCTGAGCATGTGGTGGGAGTAGGTGTAGATGGAGAGATCTTTGCCTGGGGGAAGGGCAAAGATGGAAGACTGGGACTCGGAGATGAAGAAGATTTGTAAGTTTTTCACAAAATTTCACTTCAAAGACATTTTAAGGAAATTTAATCTTAACAGCAAGTTTCTATGACACGAATCAGAATATTCAGAGAAGCAGATAGGTGTATTAGTTTAAACGATATAGGACAAATAATAAGAAAGTTATGAATTTTATAAACTCGTAATACAGGGGGAATTCAAATCGGCTTTATCAGGAAGGAAAATGTTTTGGTTTAATAGCAGAAAGCTCCCCCTTTGATTCCAAAACTCAAAACAAATATGATATCAATTTTTAGAAAATATGTTCCACTGTAGGATCTTTTCCTTTTTGGAGGACCTATAAAAATTTGCTATCCATAAAATATTTGAGTAGAGCAAGGTGCTCATGATAGAACAGGAAATTTGTGTTATTTACCCCCAAAACAGGAGAGTTGTCTATGAATATGTCACAATCCAGTTTGAGATTCACATAGATTTGTAATGATGATCCTCTTTCAACTATTCGTAACTTTCTTATGTGTCTGAATTTCTTGGAAACTTTCACCATCCTATTTCAAAGTTTGGATAGCCCTAGCCCTCTTAATGAACTTGATTATTTTACCATTTTGATTTAGTTTATTTGAGACCTGAGGTCATTTTGGTTCATAAACTGGGCCCTAAATGTGACCATCAGAGCCTGGATATGTTTTTCTCTCATCCAGTGCACCCATCTTTTCAAGTGAGAGAGCATTTAGCATGCACTTTGTACATACCTAAAACTTGGCTTTTCCCGGTTAGAAATATGGCTAGAATTTCATTTGTTCTCATAACTCATTTTTACACCAGGGTTTCAGCAATCTGACCCTGGTTTAAATGAAAACTGTGATGATTCAGGCCTACTTTATTTGTTTTATGAAGGTAAAAATTGTAGATGCCGATACTGCCAGTTTCAAGCAGTGAAGACACTTAATCAAGCTCTTTTGAAAATCTTTTCCTTGCATTGCCTGATTTGATTTGATTGATTTAGCTGTGAACCTATGGAGGTGACCCTTCGTGACCCTGTATTCATCCAAGAGGTCAAGTGTGGCGTGGATGGTACAATGTTTCTTACCGACATGGGCTGCTTGCTGGCTTGTGGCAGTAATGCTTACAACAAGCTTGGACTCAACCACAGGCAAGGTTTCTTGGCATCCATGAAGAACATGTTCACAAAGGTGATTTTGTTTATATTATATCTCTATTTTAATTAACCCTAAAAGAGACTGGGCTATATAAGAAGTTATGAGTATTAAAGGGAGACTTAATGCCAACCAAAATTTCATACAGAATGATATTACATCATCAAATTTTGTTGAAAATTGCTGCTTTCAGTGATTATAATATAGTCCCATAATGTATGTTTTTGTTGATAATTGAATTAAAGTTGATACTCTAAGCAAATAAATGTCCTTTAATTTGTTACCTACGGCAAGTATATGTTATTTTTAAGTTTTTCAATTACTTAGTATATCACAAAAAAATTCTGTCTACTCGAAATCCTCAATTGAAATGTCTAAAATATTCGCCTCTCTTTGCATAGAAAATCAGTCACGACGCTGGTCTACTATTTATGACCTCACGTCCGGGAGAGAGTATATTCACGTACCCGGATGTTCCATAGCAAACATGTGCAGAGTGATACGATTTTCTGCATATTTTTGTTTCAAAGGCTGAAAAGTCTCATAAATCATAATTCTATGTACAATTCTTTACCTTCCCCTAGTACTTCATAGTATTAATATCAATTCCCCTTTTAAAAATTATGACATATACATGCCAACGATGTGCTATTAGTCGATATTTTCACCATGTAATTTTTGTTTTGGTGTTGAAATCGGCCCAGGCACGGAGTGAACAGTAGCTGTCTACCCATGCACAGTTCATTACCATACACTACAGCGATCTCCCGATGGTTTCTTCTTCCTTTTTCCCATGTCTTTCGCCTTCCTTGGCCCTGAACATCCTTCATCTACCAATTCTGACACCGGTAGTCAGGAGCAAGTCTTTGTTAGTTGTTTTTCTTAGCTGGCAACGTCGCTTTCATTCTCTTGCAATTGCCAATAAACATATAACTAGCGCACGTACGTTCCATCACAAGCAAGCAGCGCCTAGAGCAGCGGCTTGGTCTTATCTCCCGATTCTGCTCGCTCCACGAACGTTCATGCAAGAGCCGCATCACTCGCCAAAATATTATAGAGGAAGCGCGCTTGCATGATCTCGTTCAAGTTTGATATTTTACAACATAAAATGTTTAACTGGTACTGTATCCTTTTTTGAGGCAGTCACACACATCTATGATAAGTACTATCATAGTTCTAGACCTATTCGTTTTACAAAACTGCTCATGTTCATCTGATGACAATATAATGCATCCGCCTATTCATAAGTGCACGATTTAACTTTAATTCCTAAGCAGTAAACTCATCTTAAATCTCTACCAAATAGGTGAATATGAGGATATAAAAAGAAATCAGCGACTGGAAAATGTTGCTTCGTTATTCTTCATTCAAATGAAAACAGAAAATCCATCAAATATACTCCTTAACAACAACAAATCTAAGCTCTGACAGGATAGCATTTACGTAGGGATATCACTGCCATTCACTCTCACTGAGCCCATGACTCCTGTTCGTGACGTCACGGATAGAGGCCCGACTCTACGTGCACTTCCGGGTTTCAGACTTAGATATTTTGGTAGAGTTTACTCGAATAAATTCATTATTCTAAACTTGTTTTGTCGGGTGGACACCATTTGGTGTTATTATGGGGGTTAAAAGCTTTCTATTTATGTAATTATCTCAGTATTTGGGATTGTCTTAGAGTATCAACTTTAAGAAAGCTCAATTGTGCAAAATAATTTGATTAAGTTGATAATAATAATAATCTTTTAAAGTCCACTCCAAATTTAGTTTTAAGAATTAAGTTTAACCGGAAATGGAAATTCTTTTTGCCCAATTGATCGTGAGCCCGGCAGCCACTGAGCAGCGCCAGATCAACATTGTTCTATCCATTATTGTTGATCGCCAAACAAGGTAGCAGCAACTCCCGTCTTTTAACGTCTTTTGGTATGACGCGGCCTGGGTTTGAACCCACGACCTCCCGGTTGTGAGGCGGACGCTTGTGATCGCGTTATCTCAAGAACCGATTGATGGATTCCTGCCAAACTTAAGTCATGTATGTATCTTGCTGAGCAAATGAACTGATTAGATTTTGGGGTCATGAGGTCAAAGATCAAAGAAAATACATGTATATGAAAAAAAGCTTGTAATCACGATTAATTCTGATTACAATCAAATTTGAATTTTAAAAATTGCTTCTGTTTTGGTTTGTAAAATGACTCTATGGCAGAGGCATCGTTTTCTACTGTACGCATTCGAAGGTCCATCTAGTTAAATTCTATATCAATTCCTATAGTTCATTGTTTTTTTTCTTGTTTTATGAGTTATATTCAGATGAATCATGAATTAGACGCTAATTTATCACAAATTGGGAAACGGTTACTGGTTTAAAGGGAAAAGAAGAAAATATAGTATTTTAATCAGTTTTTTTTTTAAATCCAAAATTTCTCTGTATTCAGGGTGACATGTGGTCGCATTTCAAAAGATGCGATTTGATTTTGAGAGAGAGGGCACAATGATCCCCTCCCCCCCCCCAGTCTTTTAAGGGTCAATTATGTCAATCTTGTGAAATGAGTAAGATCAAATTTACATCTCACCACCTTAATACATCTTAACAAATAATATAGTCTTATGTCGAAAAACATTTGAGAGTTCCTTCAAGTATACCGAAACAAATTTGAAGTCTAAAATATGCAACTTATATCAACTTACCAATTTTTGTTTATATATTTTTTTTAATGCCAAAAATGTTCAAGTTTTGGGCTATCAAATGCTTTAAAAAAATTCAATACATTGTTTCAGAGCATCATTTTCAAATAGAATCAGCTATCAAACAAAATTATAATTGCCTTTGTTTACTCCTAGACTGAGGTGGAGGGAAGGAAGGTTCCCACAGCTGTGAAAGCTCTGAGCAAGTTCCGTGTGCTTGACATGGTGGTAGGACCCCATCACAGTGCAGTGGTAGTAGAGCCAGGTCTCGTCTACATGTTTGGTAAAAACCAGCATGGTCAACTTGGCTTTGGTAACACAAAGCCAAGGGAAGCCCCAGCACAGGTTCAAACTATGGCTCATAAACTCATATCAGTAAGTCCTTGTAGATATAAGAATATTGTTAGGCTCTGAGTAGATGGTTTCATCTTTCATAGTATTTCCATACTTATTTTTAAATTTTGACGGTAAATGTTGTATTTTTATTTCATTTGATCATTTGTTAGTAAAATTGTTCATGTTCTTAAATGTGTCAATTATACCTGTTCATGAAGATCTCTTTTTTGTGAACTACAATATAACTTTTATAAATGTTTATTGGTCAGAATGTAGTTAATAGAGTGCATTGCTTTCTTAATTAACACAATGTAGATTACACATGAATTGTCAAGATTGAAAGATACATCAGGCATGGTACAGTTCCAAGCTTTGAAATGGTTTATGTCATTCAGGGAGCACTTGCAAGATGTTTAGTTGGAGGAATTTATAGCTGGCAAAATTTGTAAACAAAAAGGAATGAGAAATTTACATGTACATTGTAAATAGAAATAGTATTTGGACCCAAACTATTAGTGACTGCTCCTTTTAACCTAACCAAAGACCTAATCTACTTACCTGTAGTTTTAGATAGTTTACTAGTTTCCACTTACCAGCTCAATACCTCATGTTTTCAGTGTATGTTTGCTAGAATACCTGTGAAATAAATGTTATGTTGCAATTAATGCCCAATTTACCTCCAATAAAGATATCCCTGATTATTTTCCCATCAACTAATTCATGTATACATCATTCCTTCCTTCATAAATTCCACCCTTAGACTGTTGCATGTGGAGAAGACTATACAGTAGCAGGAGCCATGGATAACTTCCTTTATTTGTGGGGCAAAGGATGGTTGACTTCAGATCCAGGTAATGATAGTACCCAAAGCAGTCTGGAGCTCAGCCAGGCCAAAGGTCAAGAGGTCAACAATGGTCATAGGTCACTGGGATCAACGGGCAGTCTGAAGATTCCAATGGATGTGATTATGGAGTCCACAAAGGACGATGTGGAAAAAGCTGACTCCAGCTGTAAGTCTCACTTTTGTTTTCTTGATTTTTGCCTGGCTTTGTTATAGCAAGTTACCGCTATGTGTAGGCCTGAGCTTTCTATCAATTATACTGTCATATAAGAACCTTTCCATTGCAACTTATGAAATATCTTTCTTATAAATATTGTGTATAGATTGATTAAATATTGGTAGTGAAAAGCATTATTATGAATTAACTGAATTGAGCTAGAGCCATATTATTGATCACATTAAATACTCAGATTGTCAGGTTACAAAACTTGCAAAATGCTGCTGCTATCATGCATGTTCACTCTTTCTAGTAAACAGTCATATTAGTCCTATCCTTAAAAAAAAACTCCACTGGTTACCAGTAAAGGAATGCATCATTTTTAAGTAATAACTTTTCATTCCATCAATAGCTCTGCTCCACAGTATTAATATGTCTTTATTTAATCAGTAACAACCAGCTATGATTATAAGTTTTCAGAATTCCAGATTACTTGTTGTTCCAAAATCAAATAAAACATTGGAGGAGAGGGCTTTCACATCACTATGGAATGAATTGCCTCCAGACCAAAACAAAATTGCCATCAGAAATAACCTTAAAACTCATTTGTTGAATTATATGCCTTCATTTGATTTTTCTCTCTCTCTCTCTCTCCCTCTCTTTCCTTCTTTCTCTCTGCATTGAATAATAATATGTATGTTATAAATTCTCTGCTTATTTGTTTATACATGTAATGTTTGTATTGCAATTGTGCGCCTTGAGCATTTTATCTTTAAATGGATTTGGAGCCCTATAAGTCTTATAATATTTGATTTAAATCCTCTCTTTCTACTTAATTATTCAGGATAGCTTATTAACTGTCTCTCTCTAAAATGCATATTCATAGCAAATTAATGTTGTTAGCAATTAAGATGATCAAAAGAGATGGTTAAAAAAAATATATATGTTTACCCATATTACACGTGAAATGTAGAATATTAATACCCACTGGGGAAAAATATGGGGAAAAATATGGGGAAAAAAGAGAGAAAGTAGAAAAGAAAGAAAGAAGGAAGGGACACTTTTGAATCATAAACTCAAAAGTTACAGCTCTCGTCAAAATTAAGTTTGCATGATTGTTAAGTTGAAGGGTGTAGAATCTATTTATAGGAAGTACGTGTATGTGTCATTTCTTAATACACAATTTTCTAAATGATATTTTGAAGACCAAAGAAATTATGTGTGTCAAAATAGAAAGTGTTTTTGAACCAATATGATCAAGTCAAAACACAAGCATATTATTCCTTTCACATTCTAACAATACCTTAAATTGCCAGAATATGATGAATTATAAATGGCACATTCTCTTGTGTGCTTTTTATCAGCTCCAACTGAAGACACCTCTACACTGAGTGCTGCAACTACTCCAAGAGCAGAAGGTAGCTATTGTTATTGCAATAACTCCACTTTTATTTTTCAATTCATAAGTATTGTTACTGCAACCACTTATTCCTCTCAAATATTGTTCATGAATTGTTTTCACCCACATCAAAGGAAATATTTTTTATATTAAAAGAATTCTATTAATATGGTTTTAGTTTTTCTTCATTAAAACTTTTTGAATTTATTTCTGTCCGCACTTTGACAATTCTGATTGGCATGTAGTTGCAAAGAGTGCACCAGTAGGAGGAAGACAGAAGCGTCCTGATAGTACAGACAGTGTGTTTCTTCCAAATGGAGAGAAAACAAGCTACAATGCTTCCCCTGATGCAAGGATAACAGGTACCTAGCTACACTCAATCTTCATGTCATGACTAAAGAAATATCATATGTCTAGAAAAACGGTTTTTGGGGTTTTGTTCCTCCCTTGAGCAATATTTTTTATTGAGAACTAAGAAAGCTTTATACCAAAAAAAAGATGTTTATAAAGTTATTGTATTGGGAATGTCCAAGGCAAAGTGCAGGATATGTCTGACTAATATTACTTTATACCGGTAGATGTATTTATGTTGGAGAGCTATAGACTGGTCATTATGGATTAAAAATTATTTTCATGGCCATCATTAATGCTAACAGGATATGACAGTTTATTTCATGTGTTGTAACCATGAGCATGTACAGGGCTACACAGACTAACCATCTAAATAGTATTGAATACATAAATGATATACTACCTCTTATGTATTATTGATCTTTTAATAATCTTCTTGTGTACGAGAGTCTTGTCACAAAAACCTCTTCTGGACATTTCTTTTCAAATGTTTTTGATGTGAATAAGGAAAAAAAGTTTGACTACCATATTGACTAGTAAATTTGGTAGCTTGATGGAGGAAAATAAATGAACATGACCGGAATAAAGAATGGATAAAATATCTGTAATTATTTTTAATAACTGCATCTATTCATGAATTAATTAACACACATTTAGTGAGAGTAAAGAAAAGTGCCAAATATAATTTTTTTTGTTTATTGTTATCAAGCATATATTTGTAATATTCTGAATGCTGAATACTTGCTGAATGTCTTGATAAAAAGCAAAATCATGCCCCGTATAAGCTTAGAGTCATAATGCCTGTACTTGCAGTAATTTGTGCCGACTCGGTCATTGCTTGCATGCAAACAGCTGTACCCCTCGTCTGGCCAAAAGAAGAGCTTATAACTGAACAGGCACTGCAAAGTGCCATCAAATCTGGTAAGCTTCATCACATAGCTTGCTTACATCACCATTTCCATTGCTCATGCAACAAGATGCTTTTGTAACCTGTCATAGTTCATCAGGAGAAGGATGTGACCCGAATCACTAATTATGATCATGTCTCTTGTTCTCAATTGCTGTTGTATTGATGTGTTGCGTATGGTCATTAAATATTGTCATGGGAAAGCAGACATCGTGCTGGCAGAAAGAAAGATTGATCGTCTTAATCTTTTTTATGTCTCCGTTACGGATTAGCCAGAGGCCTTATGTTTTCGGGTTGTCCGTCCGTTCCATTCTCGTGATCGCGTTATCTCAAGAACCGATTGATGGATTCCTGCCAAACTTAGGACATGTATGTATCTTGCAAAGCCAATGAACTGATTAGATTTTAGGGTCATGAGGTCAAAGATCAAAGGGTCATACATGTATATGACAAATAGCTTGTAATCACAATATTCTGAGAACCTGTTAATGGATTACGATCAAACTTGAATTTTAAAAATTGCTTCTATTTCGGTTTGTAAAATTGCTCTATGGCGGAGGCAGCATTTCTAGTTTATTATAAACATCTTTCTTGCTATCAATAGTTGATGTATTGATGTTCTCCACAATGATCACACTTACAACATTGTACAATGGACCCAGTACACTGACAAATAGTTGAGAGGAAGAGCCTGGACATTTCCACTTTGGACTCTGTACATTGTCACAATCTTTCATGCTCTTTTGGTGTATTCATGTGTCTACTCCAGTATCATTACCCCATGTCATAAACCTGCTTGTTACTATGGACAAGATGAGCGCATTTTTATAGCTGTTACGCATTATCTTGTTGCTGCATAGTTTTTTGAAAGAAGAATAGTTGGGCATAAATACTTCAGGTAGTGTAGTAACGTTAACAAATCAACATATTTTAGGATTTCAAAAGGCATCGTATCACTTAAATCCCTTTTAGCTGCTATGAAGTCATGATCTGTAGAATTGTATTGCTATTTAAATTGTATAGTAGAATTATAAATCCCTTTCATTTTCAATTGTTAAATGTGACCCATCACGTCATAATGAGACAGAAGTCGCATTTTATCAAATCCTTTTTTATGATTGACTCTGATTCTCCATTTCGTAAGCTTTTAATTTAATGTATAGCTCAACTCTAGAGAGGGGTTTTTAGTGAAGATAATAGCTTTTAAACCATGAGAGGAATAGGGTTTTAGAAAAGTATTTTTACAAGAAAAACACTGTCAAAGTTTGACATCCATTTTGTCTTCAAGCATGAGCATTTCCTTTTACTGTTAATTTCATTTGAAAAAGGCCCTAAAAAAAAGACCCAACCACTTATTTTTCACAATTACCGGTACCCTTATTTGCATGAGTTCTAGCCCAGTGACTTCTGTTGTAATTTGTTGTTTTGGGTCACATATTGCAAACCACTTTTAAAATGAATACAATTAGTTCCATCTTTATTATAATTAGTTATTTTCATATCTACTATTAGTACATGCATGTACCTTATTTGAGGAAGGAAAGAAGTCCGTTTGACATTTAATGAAAAATGAAGAATATATATCTTTGAGCTTTTTTGCCCCTGTAAGGGAGGGGGTACTCTGTTTTGTTTTAATCTGTGCAGTTTGATGGATATTTATATTGTCATGTAATCACAGGGTTGTTGTCTGGGTAGAGTTTCATGACAGTGGAGGAACCAGGGAGGGGGCCCCCTCTCCTGAGAGAAACAACAGGTTAAAACACGTTAATTTTACCTTTACTTTTAAAAAAAGAAGACTGATCCAAGGGAGGGGGGGGGGGGGGGGGGGCGGCACGATTTTCATATTTTTAAGTGCTCACAAACCCCCCCCCCCCCCCCTCCCCCCTCTTATTCACTGGTTGGCTATTTTGCCACTATATATTTTCACACGAATTGGCCCCCTCCCCTACCACCGGCTGTATCCGTCCGTGGTGCATGAAAAAGTTTGTTTTGTGTGAAAATTATTCTTGAAGGGAGATGTAGAACATGCTAGTTGGAATTCTATGGAAAAATACATGTAAGGGTACGTCTCATACTCAGCTCTCATTTAGAACTGAATTCATTTGGGCAGACATTTTTCTGCCATTTACATTTTGCTCTAGATTTACATTTTGCTCTAGATTTCCTACAAAATCTGGATTTTTAAATGTCTTATGCTGTATGACTGCTAAAAGCAGGCAATCTTTTCTATACAATCTGTGTTACATTCGTTACATTGTATAGCTGTTTGTTTTTGTCTGTGTTTGCTATTTTGACTGTGTTACGCACTAGTTCCCTACATCATGTATTATCTGTCAATTCTTGTGCTGACATGGTTTATGCAGCATTATTTACAGTAATCCATCTCATTTTGACTAACACCAGGCTAAGCAAGTGTTGGGGTTTTACCAATCCTATGCCCATATCTAAGCACATCTCATCACTATTCACCTAAACAAATGTTTAGTGAAATATTCTTACATCAAATTATTGAAGCATGGCTCCTCATTGTCCTTTTGTTGCCAAGATTGTACATAAACTACCCATAGGCTTACCCACAGATAAGGCACAATAATTGTTTTCCTTTCTTAGATTGCTATTCCATTCCCTAAAAATTGAACTTGATGACAGACATCAGAGAATATATGTTGACGTGGAACCCCAAAATAATGTGTTATCCATTTGCAAGGGCTTTCCAGTACCAAATATGATACAAAGCTCTGATCATGTTGTCATCTCTTGTATCAAACCACCCATAATCATGCTCAGTTTTATGTCCCTTTAAAGGGATCGTTTAACAATGTTAAATCTGAGATACACGGCCCTACTTGTTATCAGTGTCTGTGATATGGTGTAATATTGAAGCCCTAAAAAAATCGCGCTTCAAAATGATCAAGAAGTGCCTCAAAAAAGTAAAAATCTTTGAGTGACCGGTTTTACCATACTCGTTTTCCCCAATAGACTGTAGTGTTATGAAAACCGTCCGGCGAACGGTTTTCAAAATTTGTAATTTCAGTCATAAATATCTTGATAATCAGACAGGCGATCGGCTTGTAAAAGTCATGGAGTTCCTAACTGACATAAAGGTTTATAATTATCATAGCAGCATGAGCTAAATCCCGGATTTTGTTTCAGAATCTGAGACAAAGTTACCGGATCCCTTTAAAGATCTACTGTCTGAGAGTATCAGGCAGATTTGTTAAAAGTTGGAAGATGGGGGTCGGCGGATTTCTTTTATATTTTGAAGGTTTAGTATACGCAGGGTATATCCTACAAAAATGATGATAGAATTTATTCAAATTATTTGCTTAAAGGTGGGCATATTTTGTCAATTAAAAGTGAGAAGAAAAAAAAACGGGCCACAGAGGGTGTCTTGGAAAGGGTTGCCAATTTCTTCAATAGGATTTGACCAGGGATTTCAGTGATGGCTATTTTTGTTAATGCTTAAGACTTCATCAGACTTTATGATATGAGCCCTGCCCTATTCTCTCAGACAGCATGTCTATCCCTCTTTCATCCACATTTTGAAGTCAATAAAAGGGTTATTCAAGCATTCCATGCATATCGAGTCACATTTGTATTATATTCGCATCATATACTTTTGATACTCTTATGTATGAATATTCCAGGATATCTATAGAATACATGAACAAAGATTTGTTCATACGTAATATCTTTATCAAGGTTTGTTTCATTGCTCCCTTCAGTCACATATCAGCTAAAAAGATGTGACTGAAAAAACGTCGCGTATGCCCTCTGAAAAACTGCCTTCTATCGGCCTGCGCAACCAACATGTTGGTCTTGTGGGCCTTCTGACAACTTTTCTGAAGGTACACCAGTCCAATATTTTCTGTGTACTGGACTGTGGGTCTACTGGGATGCCCTGCTGCTGCCTCATCCTGCTTCATTCTATAATCTGGTATTGTATCCTTTTCTTCATCTAGTTGGATCAGGTGGAGGTAATCGTCGTCACATGACCAGTGCTACCAGTCAGATGAGCAATGACAGTGTAGAGAGGTCTGAACTCTTCCTCCAGCCAACTCCTATACTCAAGTAAGTAGGAGCTAGATGTCTAATTTATTCCTGGGAATAATATTTCAACTATTTGAATATTCACCCAACAAAGAATACTGATTTTGACATTCAAATTGTTAAAAATTAACTTCTTGATGACTTTGGTAACATCAAGTTTAAAAACATCAAGATATTACTATATAACACACAATAAAAAGGCAAAAGTATCGTAATGTTGTATATCGAGTGCAAAAATAATAAGAGAGATTAGTCAAATAGTTGTCTACGTGTATTCCCATCGACAGCGGCCTTGGTGGGCTAGCAGCTCAGCCAGCTCCGTCAGCAGAGCTTGATCTGCGAATGCATGTTGTGGATTTTTTCTCTGATATTTTTCATGTGTTTTGATCCTATGTCGACTCGCATGTTGTGGCTTGTTTACTTGTATGTGCAAATGCCTAAAGTTGCTTGCCAGTTTGTTTCTAAAAATTTAAACAATGACGCATACCAGTATATAATTCTTCAATTCTGAATCTATATGGCAAAGTTATTGACACTTAAATAGAGGATTGATAAAATGCAAGATTCATTACTTTACAATTATCATGACCTGTTCGTAGTTAGCACTGAGTACAAATGACCACAAATATCCACAGATCTTTTACATATGGAGTAGTCCCACTTTGTGCATTTACAAATGATCATTGCCAAGTCATGGATGTGCTTCATAAATACCCTCTGCTCTCTCGAGAAGAATAATTCCACCTGTGTTTCATAAAATGTACCATCAGTGCCGAATACATTCTCTCTCTCTTTAACGAGCACGTATTCAGTATTTGTCTTACTGGTAGGGATGTTAGACTAAAAATTGAAGTCCATTAAATCATGACAATTTTGCACTGTATTTGGAGAACACAATTTATCATTCAATATGGAAAAAAAATGGAGTCAAAATATAAATTGATTCTCGAGATATTAATTTTTTAATGTTTTTATTTAGGGGTATTTCCTGAAGTTTTTGCATAGGAAATTACAATGTAAGCATGGCACCGAGTGTAATTTAAGTACATAGTAAAGAGTACATACCTCAACATTGCAAGCATTGTTTGATGTGCCATATCTCAAAAAATATATCTTGTTTCTCATTGAAATTTCAACAGAACTTTTCTTCATTATATTCTTTTTATCAACATTTTTAAGAGAAACCTTGAAATTAAATATATTGTTGCCATGGAAACAAAACAAAATAAGAAAATATTTAAAAATATTAATATACCGGTATTTACTTTCCAGATCAAATTGCTACTCAAAACACTTTGCATTCCAAGATAATGGCAGGGACATCTTTCCACAACATTTTTAAAATTAAAATATAAGGTTGCCATGGCAACAAACAAAGAAAAACAAAGAAAAACAAAGATTTAAAAAAAAAAAAAAACATCACAGGAAAAATGTTTCCTGATAAAATTTGAGGATCGATTTGAGGATCTGGAGGATCGCTGTTTTTCAAGTAAAGATTTTCAAATAATCAGCGATACAAATATAAGATGATATTTCAATGTAAACTTGGATTAAAATTCTGGCAGTCATGGTGGAAAAATATATCAATTCCAAGTACATGTAAAATTGCTTTTTGATAAAGGAAAACAAATATGGTAAATGTCCAGAAAACCTCTTGTAATGTTACAAATGTATCAGGAGAATAACACCTGTATATTTACAATTACAGCTGAGACACTAGAATTGCTCATTTCTACGTAATTTCCCTCGAAACAGTGTTTAGTTTCCCTTGAAACATTGTTTTAATAATTTCTTGCATTTTATCTTTTTTAAAGAGGGAGTTTGTACACTTAGAAGAAGAGCCACATGCCGGCGCTTACAATGGAAATTTCCACGTGCGCGCACGTGGCCATTGCGGCTTGATGATAACATCACGCTTTTCTTTCATTTATACTTCCTCCCGGCATTTAACTCGTACACACATTCAACATTTCAGCTTCTTTTTCTATAATAAATACTGAGTTATTGCTTTAATAATGGAGTCTTTAATTATGAAAAACTTATATTCAACGTTTGTAGTCGATCAAAATTCTCAATTTATCCATGGAAAGTAGTTTCTAGCTGCAAATATTTCGTTCGGTCCGTACGTGTTCAGCACAGAATCACCAGGGGTTGAGGGTGAGTGTCAAGACTTAACGGTTGTTCAGTCTTGGGTAGTATACATCGGAAGTTTGTGATTATCTGTAGATGATCCTGAATGAATTTCCCTTAGATTTTTGGCTCAAAGATAGCTTGAATATCACTTATAAATATACTAACATTGACTTTTGCAAAAAGTTCATTTTTATAAGAAAAAGATCGCTATAAATTGGAACTTTTTTTTACTGCTCAAATATATTAAAAGTATGGGGTAGGCAAAAAAGTCAATGCGCATGGATTGTTTTCTTAAGTTTCATGAATGGCATGTCCAAATTTGGGCATTGTGTGACCCCAGGATCACCTCCAGATTTTGATGTAAACATGCGCAGTTTTTCAGAGAGTCACAGAAAAGCAGTGCCATGGCTCCCACAATGCCTTTCAAACGCTTGCAAAGGGCCAATGGGCAAATTAGAGCTCATCTTTACTGCCATATTTTGATTGATTCTACGATTCTACTTGTGAAGAAAATGCTTCCAATATTGGAATACAACTTTAATCTACGGTAATTCTTAATCAATTAGTTCTTTCCTGCTAATTTTGATTTTTAATGAATTTTTAAAGATTGCATGTTTTTATTTCGACTACAATCACCGTTGGCTCGTACGCACATTGATGGCTCGATTTCAGGATTGCAGCGCGAGCGTCTGACATCCCTATTACTGGGTTTTTACAATTGTGGTACAAGTGACCTTTATCTGACCATGCACAAATTGTATTTACAAAATGGCTTCTTGTAAAAGGCTATATAGGGGTCAGTTATCTCAAGAACAATATGACCAATGAACTTATAATGTGTTGCTAAGAGTACAAACTAAAAGCATTGGGTGAACTGATCACAGAGGCAATTGTACATGGCCTTTTATCTTAATATTTCTAAAGCCCTTTAATCCATGAATTTCAAACATGTTTCTATCAATATGAAGAGACAAACTAAAAAGACCTTTAGTTAAAGCCCCACTTAAATATTGGAAGCCCCCCAAAATTGATAACAAATTTTCATTTAAATTGTATCATAATATGAAAGAGGTTGTCATTTAAGATTAATTTCTGCAAGGATTTTCAAAACAAATGTGTTCCAGAGTTGAATATTGATGAAAGAATACAATATTTAGGTTTTCTGCATACAACAGGAAACCCAAACTATGTATTCTTTTATCAATATTTGTCTTCACATTTTTGGTGGGAAATCTTAAATTTGTAGAAGTGTGTCATAAATGACATCTTCTTTCACATTATGATACAATTTAAGTGAAATGTTGGCAAATGTGGGACTCCAAACACTTTAAAGGGGCTTTAAAGAAGTCAAAGGTCAGAGGTCACTTATTGATAGTTATTAGGTTTTAGTTGAATCTATCTTAATCACAATTTCACAGACACCCTTACATGCGAATCAAATATATGCAAAGTTACAGTAATCAGTATTGGGAGACTGGTCATAAGATCAATGATTGTGAAAATCAGTGATAAAATCTAATGTGGAAAGGAATAGTAATTGTCTCAATGTACAGAGGCATTGAGGTACAGTCATTTTTAAATTTTACTTCACGTTCAATTTTTGTCTCGCCTGCATAGCAAAAGTGAGACATACAGTGTGAGTCAAAAAAAAGTTTACACCTAGAAAATTGCTAATTATTTGTAAAATCATCTATGAACAGTAACTTATTATACATCTTATGAAAGAGTGTTTAATCGCAAATCATTTGGTACCATTTTTGTGTGGTATGTGTTCAGGCTTGGATGAACAGGTGGCATTGTTTGCGAGAGTGCAAAAATCGACTTGCGCCAAAGTGATGCCTTCCGTATGTATTATGTTGGGATTAGTGGAGTGAGAGAATGGATTGGAAATATCAAATGAAATGCATTGCATATGTTTTTTGCAAAGGGCAAAGTCACACACACCCACACACACGCGCACAAATGTTCGTTGATATTTGATATTCGATATTTGATATGTGTGGCATGATTAATTTTGTTAGGGGTGTTATTTGGATCTGCAAAGACTGGATTAATACCCAAATCCCAATTGTTTTATTCAAACATCACACAGGCAACTTTGGCGCAATTCGATTTTTGCACTCTCGCAAACAATGTCTCCTGTTCATCCAAGCATGAACACATACCACACAAAAATGGTACCAAATGATTTGGGATAAAATACTCTTTCATAAGACATATAACAGTTTAACGTTCATAGATGATTTTTTAAATAATTAGCAATTTTCTAGGTGTAAACTTTTTTTTTACTCACTCTGTATAGGCACCGCTTTTCTGGTGACGGCAGTTAAGTTTTTGAATTTTTAATATAATTTTAAAAGTATAAGTTCTTATTCAACGAAACTTGGACTAAAGGGTTTTCAAGTATCCGCAATCATGCGAGTAGAATTTCAGATCACAAAGTCAAAGGTAATTTCAGGTCAACAAATGTAGACTATTTTGTGGCATCACATCAGAAACTTAACCAAAGGTTAACAGTTTGAATTTTTAACATAATTTTGAAAGTATACATTCCTCTTCCATGAAACTTGAGCATAGGGGTTATATAGTATCCCCAGTCATGTGAGTAAAATTTCAAGTCACAAAGTCAAAGGTCATTTTAGGTCAACAAACTTAGACTACCGTATGTTGTGGCATCAATATCAATACGGGGGGGGGGGGGGGGGGGGTTGTTATTTGTTCATATTTCATTAAAGTTATCAATCTTGGTACAAATTAAAGTAAATAATTCTTCTGATGATTTTTAGTCAAAATTCACTTCAAAAGCTGATTATATTCAGAGGATTTCATATGGGGGGCCTGCTAATGGGCCACCCTGCCTATAAATAATGTCCCAACCTCAATTTCTCATTATATCGAATTGCATAAACCAGGTGAGACCGTGAGCGTTTCCCTTGTTTAATTTTCTCTATTTTACCACTAATATCTTAACATTAAAAAATACTACATTGATGTTGGTGAGTGGATTTTTTTCAATTTATGTATGCAAAACATTTCAAGACAAAACTAAACAGGTCATGCAAGTTACTGGTATATTCTGTACTTATTGTTCTCGAACTAGAACTTACATGTACACCTAGACTAGGTATTGTAAGATCTTGTTATTAGTGTCATTCAGGTTTTGCCAATATAAATATTTTTTAAATGTACTTTTAAACAGCAATTTATGAAAGTGTTGTCATAATTGAAATTCTCTTGACCTGTTTCTCAGGCTAGGTTCAGAGGGTAATGACGAATCATATGAGCTCAGTCTCAGTCAAGTGTTCTGCCAGGGAGAAAACATCTTTGTTCAATTAGAAACAAGCTGTCCACTGCCTAGGAAGAAGTCCAAGAGAAAAAGAAGAAATTTCCTTCGAAAATTGTAAGTACTGAATTCTTAGTGTACCGAATTGAGTGTTTGGAATTGAGTAAACATGGAAAATAGTTGTTCATGTGGTGATTTTGTGTTATATTATATTTTACAGATGGGAGCATTGCAGCGAATGACAATGCTTTCTACCAACTAAGTAATCAACTTGCCCCCTAACCATCCATGAGTATAACTATCAGCATGATACATTGCTGTGAGAAAAGAAATTTATCAATGATTAAGGATTTCCCATAGATATTCTACTTACATGTACTTATTTTTCAGAAGCTATAAACCAAAAATAGAAAAATATTACAAACTCAACAAAGAAATTGTTTTTACAGGACACTCCCTTAAGTCCATGTGAGGTACTATCAGGGGCGGCGATTTCTTTTCATGACCGGGGGGGACGAAATGCGAGGAACGAGGGAGGAGTGACGTAATGAGCCAAAACGTTTTTTTTTTGGGGTAGGGGAGAAAAAAATCTGCATCATCATCGCTCTTACATGTTACATGCAGGCACCGCGGAACCATTTTTCAAAGTTGGAGGGGGGGGGGGGATAAAGTATTTGCGATCAGATAGAGCAAAGCAATTAAGTTGGGTGTAACTTTGGCGTGGGGTCCAGGGGCAAAGCCCTGGCGGGGGTCAAGGGGCGGAGCCCCATGAAGCTCAGAGTTTTTAGGCATTTAATAAGGGTCAGATGAGCATATTTTGATACCTTATTTGTGACACTTGCATGCAGGTCCCTAATCGTACTGGGGTCCAGGGGGCGAAGCCCCCAGAAGCTCAGCGGTTTTATGCATTTAATTACGATCAGATGAGCATCCAGGGGCCGCCTTATAGGGCCCTTGGTGGGGTTTAGGGGGCGGAGCCCCCGTAAGCTCAGGGTTTTAGGCTTTTGAATATGGTCAGATGACCATCCAGAGACCCGCTTAGGGCCCTGGTGGGGTCCAGAGGGCGGAGCCCCCGGAAGCTCAGGTGTTATTAGGAATTTAATTATGGTCAGCTGAGTAACCAGGGACAAGCCTTAGGGCCCTTAGTGGGGTACAGGGGGCAGAGCCCCCGGAAGCCTGGGGAAAATCATGCCATTTCAGTAACATTTTGTAAATTAGTAACTGGTATCGAATTAGAAATAAACCACGTTTGAATTGTATCGGGGGGGGGGGGGGGGGGGACTGCCCAAGGCACGAGTGAGTGAGCATAGTGAACGAGAGGGGTCAAGGTAAATTATATTCCTTAGCAAAATTATAGTATGAAAACAAACAAAATACCTGTTTCACACTTCACTTTTCTACAATATTAATATTGTACATTTTGAAGGATATTATGCGAGGGAGCATAGCTCCCGAGCCAGAAGATTTTTGCATTTTTATTTGTCTAAACGCTGCACTCTTGGGCCCTCCAAAGCCTAATAGTGTGTTGCAGTCTTTAGTCAGTATTTGCTGTACATTATTTTTGTGTACTTTTTCAAATTTTCCGGGGGGGACAATCCCCCCCTACAAAAATCGAGGGGGGGACGTGTCCCCCCCCCCGTCCCCCCCGGGATCGCCGCCCCTGGGTACTATATACATGACCTAATACTATTTTCACAATCTTCTTGTTTCATTATATCTTAATGCTTATGTAGGAGCAACAACAGCCTTCTCAATTCTGCAAACAGTACTGGTCAGCCATCTAACCTAAGTAATGATGCTGGAGATGAGTATACCAGCTCAGAAACATCAGAGCTTGATACTCAAGGAAATGTGAGAAATCTGTAGATATGTTTGATATAATACACGATGCTATGTCACTCAAGAACATACACAATCAACAATGACACAGTCATCACCAATAAATAAAAACAGTTCTCCTATTTCTCCAGAGTAGTTTTTATGCCTCCTTTACGAAGTAGCTGGAGGCATTATTTTTTCTGGTTTTCCGTCCATACGGCTGTACATGTATGTCCTGTTCTCGTGATCACGTTATCTCAAGAACTGATTGATGGATTCCTGCGAAACTTGGGTCATGTATGTATCTTGCAGAGCAAAAAAACTGATTTGATTTAGGGGTCACAAGGTCAAAGGTCACAGGGCTCATTATTATCATCATCATCATCAGGACATGTATATATCTTGCAGAGCCAATGAATTAGTAGATTTGGGGGTCAAAGGTCATGGGGCTCATTATGTATGCAAAAATAGCTTGTGAACACAATGTCAATAGAACCGACCGATGGATTACTATCAAACTCGAGACATGTATGTATCTTGCAGAACTAATGAACTGATTAGATTTTAGGGTCATGAGGTAAAATATCAAGGGGTCATACATGTATATGAAAAATAGCTTGTGATCAGAATATTCTGAGAACCTGTTCATGGATTACAATCAAACCTGAATTTTTAAAATTGCTTCTGTTTTGATTTGTAAAATCGCTCTATGGCGGAGGCATCAGTTCCATCTAGTTTTGATTAAGATGATTATTTTTTCTTTATCAAATGGAGCTCTGTTTACCTTTAACTGGCCTCCTGTATCTGCTATTAAGCTAGATCCCCACATGGCTGCAGAAGGAGCTCAAGGAATCTTTGGATGCTGCTGTGGATGAAAATGATGCAGATGATAGTGAAGAGGATGGTCTCAATGGAGGTCATTCAGAAGAAACCAATGCCAAGGAGGATGAGAAAGGGGTCAAACATGTGGCACATCTTAATGCCAAGGACATCAAAGGTTAGTAGAGGTAGAAGAGGATTAAGTCCAGACTGTCCAGACCTAAAAGCACATATTAATGGTATCTGCACTTGGTGCAGACTTCTTGACCTCCTTCAACAGGATGCTAGGGTGAAGACAAAGACCAAAATGGAAAGGGATTCTCTGTAATGTTTCCATTCTGCTCAATGCAGTTCGAGATATTTCCTTGTGCATGTGCTGTATGTTTTACAACAGAAAGAAAAAAATATCAGAAACAAATATGCATAGCAGATGCAACTTTTATTTCCTCCCCGGAATATGTATAAACTGTCAAGACTTTTTTTTAAATTATTGTCTTTCCCTGCCTAATTTGTCAAAACTTTAGTCAATTTCATCAATGTTCATTAAAGTTCCTGAAAAATTTGGCTGCTTGTTACTCCTGGGGGGTGTTTCACAAAGATCCTAAGTAGAACTTAACTCTAAGTTGGACTTAAACATTATGGACAGCCATTGGAGACTTAAAATTAAATATATTCAAAAGCAGAACTTCAAGTATTTTAGACTTTTTATAAATTCCACATCCAGAACATGAAATCTCCTTGATGATAGAAAATATGAATGATTTGAATAAACAATTAATGCCTTTCAAAATAACTTTTACAAAATATTTTCAAAGATGCTAATGGCTTTCCATAATTTTTAAGTCCAACTTAGAGATAAGTTCAACTTGTGATCTTTGGAAACACCCCCCCCCCCAGTGCTTTAAATTTGATTTTTTTTTTTTTTTTTTTTTTTTTTTCCCACAATTTCATTTTGTGTAACTGAATTTTGTTATTCTTTACCTTCAAATAAGAACAAATTTCATTCAAATTCGTAATTTTTTATCATCATTCAATATCAGAGAGTGCAATTGGAAGAGGGATTTTAATTCTTACTTTTTTAATTTGAATATTGCTGTATTCCATTTTCCTTTTCGTTATTATTAAAAAGGGGCAGCCGCTTTTTCATTTTGGTCATTCAGTTGAGAACAAAGTTCACAGTCTTACTCTTTAAGAAACTTTGCTGATTCAAATTTTCTTTGCCCCATTTCCTTCATTTCACAATACACTATTTTTATTTTTCTCATCGTATTCTTCTGTATCTTTTCCTATTTTTAAATTGTGAGAATGATTGTCCTTCAAAGTCAAATCAAATTTGTATTCTCTTTCGCTCTGATTATTTCCTCTGTCTTTATCCATCCGTCTTTCTCCTCATCTCTTTCTATGTACCGGTATACCTTTACCTCTCAATTGAATGCCAGCAAAAATTACTAATTTTATTGAAATGCAAAAGAGCTTAATACCGGCTTAAAATTATCCAGTCATGGTGACAATTCTTTATTGTCTGCATAATTGGACAACAAAACATAATTCCCTATCACTTTTTTTTTAACCGAGCTCTTCATATGTTGTTTAACACTGTCTAGAGATGTAAAGTTCATGGTTTGAAGGCACGGGAGTAATGTCTTCTGTCACGTCATTAATCTACATTTGCCACCCTTAACCCAAGAGTGGTAAAGTCAAATAGAACTTGTATCTCATTATCATCAGCAATGTTTTAAATGTTGATTTTAATTCTATTGCAGGGCTACTGCAATATCCAGTGTCCCTGATTATTATGGAGATTGACCTTGTAGAAAAGCTAATAATATTCAGTTTTAGAAAATTATGATAGATTTTGGTCATGTAGGATCAAGAGAAAGACACATATCAATAACTTCTTATTGACCTGTTCATAGAGGCAGTTAAAACTTTCAAACATATCTTCTTCTTGTTCTATCCACTCAACAGCATACTTCAGGGCTTTGAAAGGTGACACATATTGAGTATCTTTAACACTGCACCTCTCAACTGATATTCCAAATTTTGTATAGTTCATGTAGTATTGATCATGTAAACAAATATTTTTACAAAAAATTAACACATTAATTCAAATAGCCTTTCACTTGTTTTTCTTTGAAAAAAAACTACTTGGTGTGCACTTCCATTTCCATGTACCGGAAAGACAGATTTGTATGTGGTTCTTTAGCATTTCTTACATCTGTCCAGAAAATAAACTTTCTTCAGAATAGCTCTTATAGTAGTTATCCACTAGCTATGTTTCAAACTAAATATTGATGGAAAAAAAGTAACCAAAATCACTAAATCTGCACACAAGTCCAAACTTCTGATTCTTATACACAACATATGTGCTCACATGATTCCCCCCTTTTGCTCGTGAGACATGCTGTGATAAGACACTAATACTTACTTAATACACTGTGTGCCAAGTAATATTATCATTTTATATACCACAGAATTAATTTTGAAATATGTCACTACTTTCTTTTACTATTTATTGATTAAGGAAACTTCTGTTTTTACAGATGGAAATTATCATTAGAGCCTTTTGTAACAAATGTTGTGGTTTGTTGAGAAATATAGGAACTCCAATCTTACTTTAATACATGCTTGATCAATATCACACTTGATAGTTTTCAATTTAGTCATTTCTCTGTGGTGAGAAAATTGAGGGATTTTTATTTCAGATTATTAAGAGAAAGTGACATTTATTACAAGAAATATTGTCCCGAAACAGTTAACATATTACTATAAACCTATTTCTACATTGGGAGATAGTAAAAATTTGGGATGAATGAGATATGCCCAAATCCACACAATAAGGAACTAAATCTCAAATATACATTTCTCACAGCAAACATGTGACTTAAAAGTGAAGGATTTTGAGAAAAAGTGAAGACATTCCTATCTTTCTCTAATGTAATTCTTAAGGGTTTTGTAAAATATGTATAGTAGTGGATCAGATGTGCTTGGTTGACCTCCTGATATGCAGGTATACTGTACAATAGAAGGGCTATTAAATGATGAAATTCAATGTAATCTAATTTAGGTATGGCCATTGTCCTCTTACTTTGTGAGTTTGTTCGAAATCAAGATATGTCTTGAGACATAGGCCGATATATTTTGATAAGAATTGTTAATTGTCGATATTAGAAACGGAATGCATAAAGAAAGAAATATTATATTAATTTACCATCATACTTGACTTGCAGGCTACATCAATATGTTCTTGGTCTATGTAATATTATTCTGTCAAGTAAATATTTCAATTTCTATGTCTGCTGACTGCCTTCTTTCATGTAATTTATTCCAACAGAGTCGATCATATAATCAATGATTAATGCAATTTATATGTGATTTCTACTACTGGTACCTTTTAATTTTTAGTTTAGTCAAACTTGTGTATTATGGCCAAGAAATAGGGAAACAGGTGGCCTTTTCAGAGAGGTGTGACTGCTATTAAAGAGAGGTTTGCCTGTACATTGAAAAGTCTAGTTATTTATAAAAATGTACATATATACATATTACATATATTTTGCCCCTTTGTTTCCTAATCAATCTCCTGTCTTTTTTACAATAACAGCAGATCACAGTAGAAAACCTGACCAAATAACGCGGAGGGACAGTAATACAAAGGTAAAGTGTAAACTCTTGACTCCCTTCCCTGCATTTAAAAAAACAGAAAATTGTCATTATTTCATATTTGTCAAGGATTGTAATAGAATTGATATATTTTGCTACTGATGTATTGAACAGATCTTGATCCTTGCTTTTTAAAGTGTACAATTGCCTGAATAAATAAATTGTGTATAGGTAGAATGTATAAAATCGAGCTGAAAAATCTTGAACCTGGAATTCTATAGGTAAACCATTAAAGAGCATAAAGGAAATAAAGGATAATATGAAACCTTGCATATAGAGCATGCACAGAACTGATGTTGAACTTGGGTTTGATGTGCACCCTATAGTATGTGAGTGAGCACGGATGTGTTAAAATTGTTTATACAACACCTAAGAATCTTGCAACCTCATTGGTCAATTCTTAATCACATGAAATGTGCTAATAGTTACCGTAAATAACGTTGTATAAACCGCCCTCGTGTATTAACCGCACCCCTCTTTTTCGCCCTTAAACAAACAAAATTTTTTTTTTTTTTTTTTTTTTTTTTTGCCGAGATTTTTTTTTTGTGTGTGTAAGATCATTACGGTACTGTAAATTAAAAAACAGTAGGGACCTAGGATAGAACCTTGTGGTACACCATGTAATAGAAGAAAAATTGGAGGAATTATTATTATAAACTACATATTGAGATCTATCAGAAAGATTACTTTCAAACCAAGATGACAGACAAATTTGAATGTTGTTCTAGTTTCCGAGTGGTGAGTCAACACACCGATTACCGAGCTGGGAGACATTGCCAGGCATAGCGCCAGGTGGAGGGGCATAAATTGAAACTTTTTTAAAAAAAAGTGCGGTTTATACACCGTTATATACGGTATGTTGAACGGCATCATGCATTCTCCAGGCGTTTGATCAATGTGCACCATTGCACACTAATGTCACTAACGATGTACAAAGTATATTGTGGCTTCACTGTGCAATGGAACAAATGGATCAAACGAAATTGCACTCTTGCATCACAATACACATAAAGCATGGTACACGCATGGTTTGCTGCCTGCTTAACAATATATTGCGCGCTCATTATCGGGTATTTCATCAATAAAAAAAAGTTGCTGAGATTTGGACTAGCTAGCCTAGGAAAATTGTTCTTTAAAAAATAAAATTTGTTAAAGTTGATACTCTAAGACAATCCCAAATACTGAGATAATTACATAAATAGAAAGCTTTTAACCCCCATAATAACACCAAACGGTGTCCACCCGACAAAACAAGTTTAGAATAATGAATTTATTCGAGTAAACTCTACCAAAATATCTAAGTCTGAAACCCGGAAGTGCACGTAGAATCGGGCCTCTATCCGTGACGTCACGAACGGGAGTCATGGGCTCAGTGAGAGTGAATGGCAGTGATATCCCTACGTAAATGCTATCCTGTCAGAGCTTAGATTTGTTATTGTTAAGGAGTATATTTGATGGATTTTCTGTTTTCATTTGAATGAAGAATAACGAAGCAACATTTTTCAGTCGCTGATTTCTTTTTATATCCTCATATTCACCTATTTGGTAGAGATTTAAGACGAGTTTACTGCTTAGGAATTAAAGTTAAATCGTGCACTTATGAATAGGCGGATATTGTCATCAGATGTACATGAGCAGTTTTGTAAAACGAATAGGTCTAGAACTATGATAGTACTTATCATAGATGTGTGTGACTGCCTCAAAAAAGGATACAGTACCAGTTAAACATTTTATGTTGTAAAATATCAAACTTGAACGAGATCATGCAAGCGCGCTTCCTCTATAATATTTTGGCGAGTGATGCGGCTCTTGCATGAACGTTCGTGGAGCGAGCAGAATCGGGAGGTAAGACCAAGCCGCTGCTCTAGGCGCTGCTTGCTTGTGATGGAACGTACGTGCGCTAGTTATTATGTTTATCGGCAATTGCAAGAGAATGAAAGCGACGTTGCCAGCTAAGAAAAACAACTAACAAAGACTTGCTCCTGACTACCGGTGTCAGAATCGGTAGATGAAGGATGTTCAGGGCCAAGGAAGGCGAAAGACATGGGAAAAAGGAAGAAGAAACCATCGGGAGATCACTGTAGTGTATGGTAATGAACTGTGCATGGGTAGACAGCTACTGTTCACTCCGTGCCTGGGCCGATTTCAACACCAAAACAAAATTTACATGGTGAAAATATCGACTAATAGCACATCGTTGGCATGTATATGTCATAATTTTTAAAAGGGGAATTGATATTAATACTATGAAGTACTAGGGGAAGGTAAAGAATTGTACATAGAATTATGATTTATTAGACTTTTCAGCCTTTGAAACAAAAATATGCAGAAAATCGTATCACTCTGCACATGTTTGCTATGGAACATCCGGGTACGTGAATATACTCTCTCCCGTACGTGAGGTCATAAATAGTAGACCAGCGTCGTGACTGATTTTCTATGCAAAGAGAGGCGGATATTTTAGACATTTCAATTGAGGATTTCGAGTAGACAGAATTTTTTTGTGATATACTAAGTAATTGAAAAACTTAAAAATAACATATACTTGCCGTAGGTAACAAATTAAGGGACATTTATTTGCTTAGAGTATCAACTTTAAGCCCTTAAACGTCTGAGGTATATAAAACAAATAGTGAATGGTCTTTATTCGTGCAATGGAACAAGTTTTTGCATTCAATGACAGATGAGACGCTCTATTCAACTCGGCTGCACCTTGTTGGATAGAGCATCTCTTATCTTTCACCTCGTACAAAATCTTGTACCATTGCACTCATGGCCATTCACTATTTGTATACTACTCAACAAGATGTTTTACAGTGCACTGGGAGTCAGTGTGCAATATCTCTATATAGAAGTAATATTTGAAGCTCTTAGTTTGACTACAGTATAGCAACATGAAACCTTGCACCTTAAGAGCAAACTGCAAAGTATGTTTTGGTGATTGGTAGATTTTAACATAAATTCTGCTCTTGTTTCTGTCAGAGAGGCTATGATGGTCAGAACATTCCTGTATTGGTAAAGAAGGCTTCAGGTGAGATGCAGGTTATCACATCTCCAGAGAGTGGGGTAGATTTCAACACAGGAGATCCTATGTCCAGTGACTCAGGCTCAGAACTCAGGCAACCAAAAGATAGAATGTAAGTTTGTATGGTGGTTTTTCATAAAGAAATTACTTTTCAAGTTTGAACATTCCATTGGGTTAAGTCCAAAAGTGTTCTGCTTTGTGCATCTAAGAACTCCAGAATATTAATTGTTTTTAATTCAGCTATGCTTGTATCATTCACAATTGTAGTCTCTTCTGCATACCGGTAGCTAGAGCAAAACATACATGGAGGAATCCGTTCTGAGACGGATGGTGACAGCATCAACATATTCAAATTCACTCTCATTTCAAAAGTATATGTGTATGTCCAAATAAGACATTGTAGAATGAATTCAGGTCAAGTCAAGACCAAAGTTAATTGCAACATTATGTTTAGTTTGTCTGTTCTTCCCACTTTTTGCTAAAATGATATGATTTAAATGAAAGATACATGTTGTTACCCTCAGAAGGAAAAACACAATATTTGATGATATTGTATGTCTTATTCCTTTGTAGACCTGAAGAAGCTACCAAACAAGGAAAGAAGTTTGCTTATGTGGCCACAGCAGCTATGTAAGTTATTGTAATAAAGCATTTATGTGTCTTTTATTCACTCAATTGAGCTTGCATGCTTTTCTTAGCACTCTTCAAATGAGAAATAAAAAGTGTACAATTAATATTATTGTGACAAAAATACAACTTAGTTACAAGTCATGCATTCTCTTCAAGCTTTATCAAAGAAATTTTTCATGCAAGATTTAATAGTTTTGAGGATGACATGACTATGATATGACACTTGTAAAATACTACCTTTAACGCTCTTCTGCATACAAGAAAATGTTAAGTAATGTTCATATAGGATCATGAACTAGGTTTTCATTTTTATTTTGGGGGGGGGGTTTCATTGTAGTATGCTTGTTAGAGTGAGTTGAAAGCCATGTATAAACATTTTTATGTCTAATTTATTGCATGACCTTGAAATTTGACATAATGCAATATGTGTTCAATTCTGTAAGCATTTTTCAACTGATTTATTATTATTAATATTAAGCAATCCATCTCTTTCGGACATGTATCGTAAAAGGAATTTTGTAAGGTTGATTGTTTTACCTCTCTAAAGATTGTCATAATTCTTCAAAAAATGTATTTGATTGTTTATATATTGGTTGCAGGCATGCAAGTAAAGTGAGTCCTTACAAGCAGCAGAAGCCTCCCGTACCAGGTGTTCAGAGGCAACTCAACAGGTTACGCATGGCTAGAGGCAGGGCTAGAACCAGGTATAGCACAACCATGTTCTTGTGATAGTCTTTGCAGCATATTTACAGGATTTCAAACTACTTTTACTTCATGTTACTTTCTGGGACTCCCAGATTATTTTCCAGGTACACGCTTCTGTAGAAACACACACAAACACAATTATTGTGTTACTGGTAACAGATTATTGAATGCCGGAGGATACTTTAAATTCAGCAGCGCCGCCGCCACCGCAGCGTCATATTCTTATGTGTGCTCTAACTGCCACATTCCTTGACAGATTTCTTTCAAATTTTGTATGGAAGTGTATTTTGGTATAATCTACACATCTATAATTTGGGATGATGCTGCCTTCAGTATTCCGTCTTTTATAGGGTCAAAGGTCATGTTTGTGAGATGTCTTGTATGCACTCTAGTGTGCGGTCTAACTGCAACATTTCTTAACAGATTTCATTCAAATTGTGTATTGAAGTGTATGTTGGTAAAACCTACATACCTTTTTTGGTGATGCTGCCACCAGTGTCCAATTTTTTATAGGGTCAAAGGTCATATTTGTCAGGAAAGCGTGAGTGCACTTTGCGGACCACATTTCTTGATGGAATTTTTTCAAATTTTGTATATAGATGGATCTTGGTACAATTTACACATTTTAACTTTTTGGTGATGCTGCCCTCATTGTTCCATCGTTTATAGGGTCAAAGGTCATTTGTCCCTTTTGTGCGCTCTTACTGCCACATTTCTTTCAAATTTCTTTCAATTTTTGTATGGAGGTGCATCTTGGTCAAATCTACACATTTTTAGTGTTTGACAATAGTCTGAGCCACTAGTTCGCACTAGTGGCTCAGACTATTGTCAAACACTAAAAAAAGGATGACATTTTTAGTGTTTGACAATAGTCTGAGCCACTAGTGCGAACTAGTGGCTCAGACTATTGTCAAACACTAAAAATGTCATCCTTTTGTTTTAGGGAGGGAAGAGGGGATCTTTGTCCCTCCTTTCAACATAAGGATGCCACAAAAATAGCTGCCAGTGCCGGGGGATACATTGCGCGGTAATACAGGTTGCAATATTTCTAGTTGTACTCTCCATACAGAAGTGGATTTTTAAGGACACTTTCCAGACATCTGTTGTAATCAGTAAATTGCGTTGTATTTCTCACACTTTCAAACACATTTCCACAAAGTCCCCTCTCTGCCTAATAACAGATACAAAATGGTCTCTAATTATTTTTACCGTTTCTCAAAAAAAAGGTACATGTGCAATCGCATTCCCCAAAGAACTTTATTATACAAGAGAGAAGATACATACTGCCCAATGAATATGTTGTTAAATTTGTATTGAAGTACACATGTACAATTAATAGTAAGAACAGTGTTGAGACAAACCCTTGCTGATCTTCTATATGCAATTTTTGTTTACAGTGTTACAAGAAAACACACAATGTTAATGGGGACGACCTGTTGGTGCACAGTTGATTCAGTGTAACTCAGGGGGAAAGAAAAGCTATGTGACTATTGAATCCTGTCAGTGCCCTTAATTCTCAGTGTTTTAAAGGCACTACAATATCATTTTAGGGCAGAGGCTTGATATCCTGCATTGTTATCATGAAATATTGCCTTTCGCAAGAGAAAAGAACTGACACCAAAATAAAGTAGCCGAGACATGACCAATCCTGATTTAACAACTTAGATCTAATATCCATGCACCTAGCTAGAGCCTTTTCTACTTTTTCTGTCGAACAACTTCTAAGAGCCCCCACAGTACTGTCTTTATACTGTGACTAGTATAGCCGTTCCAAGCGCTAGCATTTGGGCTACTGTTTACATCGGTTACTGAATGCTAGCCTAGTCTAATCAAACAGCTACATTTAACGTTATCAGACTCAGAAACAAATCTTGCTTCACCTAACATATCATTCCCTGTCTCCACATGTTAATTCCAAGAACCAAGAGACTACCGGTACTCATAATTTACAAGTAATGCTATGCCTAAGGTATTCATGAATGTACGTTGGTGGGTCTTTTACCTTTTGTATACAAACAACAAAATTCCATATACGCATAGCGCATACACTCAGCTAGCTAGCTATAGCTTCCTAGGCACAACACTCCTGCGTGCTGGGCGGCCGGACTCTGTACGCGTGTCTTGAACTGATAACCTGCGCTGTATTTGTATGTTTTCATTCCATCTGATTGAAGCCTGAAGTGATGCTGCATGAAGTGCACTGTCTCAGTAGTATACTTAAATATATAGGGTAGTTTTCTTACTTAGATATCTTGAATATCTCGATCGTATTAGAATACAACAAGCTATTTCAGCCATTTTTTTGAATATCTACTTACTCTTATGGCAAAATTCTTAGCCCCCAATAGAAAACACATTTTTGCTAAGACTTTTCTTTTAGCAAAAAGATAAGAAAAATTGTAATGCTTAAAAAGTGTATTGATGATGGTGTCTTTCTCCCTGTTTGAATACAGGTGTTACATGGGAAAGTTTCCAAAGGTTATAGGTACAATTCCAGTCTGAAGAGAATAGTTAAATAGAATACACAAGGGATGATCTATTTCATAGGCAACCTCTTTCAGTACTTTTGGGTGTTATATACCATCTGGGCCTGGTGGTTTATTATCATCTTCCTTGACCGTCTGTTTCATAAAGGTACTTCAGAGAAAATTTCTACCCATACAATTCCTAGATGTCAACAAATGTGCAGGATCATGCCACAAATAAAGAGTGGAGGGCCTCTTTTAAAACAGCTATACAAGCCTAGAAAGGGACTAACAAAAAACAAATGGACTATAGATCAAAGGAATATTTAGTATAAGAACATAATCCTCTTAATTGTTTATCACCCATACAGTTCCTGGACCATAGAGGGCCTGCTTAAAGACAACCCCAAGAAGCCTGGAGAAGGATTCAAAGAGCTTAAACTCCAGCAGGAGCTGCAGCGACTTCAGGAGGAGAAAGAGAAAACTGAAGCACAACTCAGGAAGCTGGAGGATGAGAAAAAGAGACAGACGGAGGAGATTGAAGAGAAGGCCAATCAAGCAGCTAAGGTAATATTTGTATCAACATTTTATTCATTTTGTCTCGCCTGCGTAGCAAAAAAGCGAGACATAGGCGCCGCTTTTCCGGTGACAGCAGCGGCGTCAACATCGAAAACTTAACTTAAGGTTAAGTTTTTGAATTTTTGATATAATTTTGAAAGTATAAGTTCTTAGTCAATGAAACTTGGACTATAGGGTTATCAAGTATCCCCAATCATGTGAGTAGTATTTCAGGTCACTAAGATAAGGTCAAAGGTCATTTAAGGTCAACAAACTTAGGCTTTGTTGTGGCATCAACATCAAGATTTTGAATGTTTTAGCATATTTTCAAAATTGATTGTTCAAATAAATTCCATGAAACTTGTACCCAAGGGTTATCAAGTATCACAAATAATATGACACAAATTCCAGGTCACAAGGTCAAAGGTCAGTAGACTTGGATTATGTTTTCACAACGTAATATGAGAATTAATAATTTTTTAAATTAATTTATTCATATTTCATGAAAGTTATCAATCTTGGTAGAAATGATAGTAAATCATTTTTTGGATGATTCTTTGTAAATATTCACTTCAAAATGCTGATTATGGACAGAGGATTTCAATTTTGGGGGCCTGCTAATGGGCCACCCTGCCAATAAATAATGTCCCAACCTCAATTTTCATTATATCGAATTGCGTAATGCGGGCGAGACCGCCAAGAGCGTTTTCCTTGTTTTATTACAGCTGTTACTTGATAGTATAGACTGACTTGATATTTTTATGTTCATCTATGAGAATGAGTCTTTTATTCTAGTGTTTTCCATCTTACCTGTTTAGTAATATGCAATTATTTGCAATGACAAGTTATGACAAGTTATGAATATCAATTTTATTACATTTCTATGGCTTTCTGTATGTGGCCTAAATAGGCTCAAGGCATAGGGTTCAAATTCTATTTGGGAATGGAAGATTGTGTACAGATTGTGTTCATTTGTAAATATGATGACAAGGGGGTCGTTTCATCACTCCATGACAGTAATATCTTTGTCCGCAACCTACCCAGGTGTCACGAAGCAGACAAATTCAAGATATCTATACTATCTTCCCAAAAATAGTTTTTCACGATCCATCAGATTTTATCCTGAATTACTGTACCAAAAGAAATTATGAGGCTTACTTTCACTCAAACTGTTTGAAAAATAAAAATCTAAGTGGTAGCACAAATGATACAAACATCCGCTTAGCATGAAAACATTTGTTACTAATGACATCTGAGAATTTATCAAATTGAGAAATTGAGAAACTGAGAAAGTTGCTTTTGCGATGAGCTAATGAAAATTTGTAAGTAAGAGGATACCATAACTCTTATCCAATCAAAAGAAGACCCTTATTTTTTCTATTTAAGAAAATAATGGAAACAATATTTTATCACTCACAATTTTAACATATATTTGTCAAATAATTATGTGATATGATTTGTGTTAAAGGTTATGCTTGAAAATAGAAAATATCTAGAGAAATACCTACATGACAATTGTCATCTTTCTCATGGGTTTATACAGACTGTTCCATCTTCAGCATCATTCCTATGGTAAAACGATGTTTGGACATATAAATCTTATCTTACTTGTTAGGCATAACAAAAACATTATAAGACCAGTTGGTATGCTTAAATAATACTTTAAAGACAAA
>JAVYIG010011697.1:0-58793 GCA_035222895.1 Strongylocentrotus droebachiensis | reverse complement strand
GTGTTGATATAATTATGCATACACTGATATTGCCTCCTATTTGTGTGTGATTAATGGCAAAATTCTCAGACCGATATATCGGAGAGGAAAGCATGACTATATTATTTTAGAAATCGCTAAACGTTGTTTTCAAAGAAAATACAAAAGGAACGCAAATGGAATCTTATGTGAATACAATGCCCCTTTTCCAATAGGAAATGTTCAGAATATACCATCACATGTACTTAACAAATATAAAGTAGTGATATCAGGTTTATACAATTCTCTTTATACTCTTTGTATAACATTATTTATAGCAATATTTACAATATCTCAAAAATACTGCCCAGCATAAGAAGATTAAGTTTGTAATATACTATATCTATTTCCCTCATATCTATCTGTACATGGCGATGTACATTGCAAAATTGATTAAACAAAATAGAATGACTGCATTTGTAAATATACATAATAAGATATTTTCTATTACTGTTTTGAATGAAAGGAAGACATACCAATTATTACAATCTATTCCAAACGAAGCACAACATTAATGATTAGAACATAGTTGATTCAAAATCAATACCTACGTGTTTACTTCGTACCGTTATAATAATATTCATTTTCTACATAATAATGTAATGATTCATTAAAAAGTTTAGTAAGCCCCAAAATTATACTTTTTAGATTTGAGTTGATCAATACAGCGAAATATCAACAATTCTAAATGGCTTCTTTATTGGAGGAAATACCGTGATGAAAATTTGGGCCCCCCTTAAATGGATAAAGATATAGAAATGGTTCATGAAAAATGATTTAGATCCTGGGGCCAGTTTGTAAATTACCTATATTTTCAATTGCTTTCTCAGAGGGTATGACGTAAATGGCTTCTAGGGATTTGCTTAAATCAGTCCTGTCATAAAAGACCCCGTCAGAAGTGAAAAATTGATTAGATGATTTTTGTTTTTGATTTTTAAAAATGTATTTCTAATCTTTTGTCAGGGTAGCCCATTTACCAATAAGTAGTGGTCTTCCATGGGGCCCATATATTGTATATCAAAGGAAATATTATAAGCCATAGGTTACAACGATGTCAATTATATGCCATTGTTAGTGTCTGTCTGAGGAGTGAAAAACTCGAAATATAAAACCTTGAAAATCGGAACTAGCAATCGACTTGCTGACATTATCTTATGATTGTGGAATACGCATATTCAAAATGACTTTGAAATAATTAAGTACGGCTCAACGTCTCAGCTAGATATAGGCGAGCCGATTGGGGTAAACGTTTTACTAAGTATATAGGTGAAATGCGATAAAATAAGGCAATCGTAGGAGTAAGGAGGGGAGGGCTTAGGATAGAGTTTGTGGATGGGTCGTGTTTTTTATGTTGGCCCCCTCCCACCTCTTGCCTTTCTCCCTCTCCCACTCGACTCATAGCTGGTCTAAATATAAATATATATTTAGAAAAGAGAAAAGAACATGATTGATCACACCTACAATTATTACTCTTCTGGAAGAGATTATGTCATTAATGAACCAAACATTTCATCCCTAATATTCTTTTTGAAGAAATATACTGATCATACTTTAATCTGAATACATCATTATCTGGGATCCTGGTTTCATCCAAAATTGATTTCTCTCCATTATTTATCTCTCCCTTTCTCTCTCTCTCTCTCTCTCTCTCTCACTCTTTCTCACCCCCCCCCCTCTCTCCTCTCTCTCTCTCTCTCTCTCATTCTCTCACTCTCACTAACATAGTAATCTTTTATATCTTTAAAGACCCTGTCAGAAGTGAAAAATGAAATAGATGAAATATATATCAAAGGAGGCTTCTTAGCCATAGATTACAATCATTTCAAGTATATGCTACTTAAATTTCCGTCAGAGGAGTATATAACAGCTCTCTGTCAACTAGAAAAATAAAGCTTTGAAAATCGGAAGTTGTCGACCTAAGTACTTTACTTTGTTAAATACTTTATATATTCTACGTTCATACAAAGTTGTATCTTTAAAGTCTTTAATCAATCTTCATAGTGCCAGGAACGATCAGGTCCACAATTGAAGCAGGACCATCATTACATGGAATAATTCTTTTTCGATTTCACAATGAACCTTTCACGGTTAGTGCCTCTGTCCGTCATTTTGAGCAAAGAATACAAGTGAGACGTCACAGTCTTCCATCAGAGGAATGGCGTTATGTAAAGAAGCAGAAGTCAACACTGGCTCTTTCCTGCTGAATGGGTGCAGAATAGTGTTATTTGGAGAAAAAAAAGTAGATCATGTTAACATCTTCGTAAGATAACGCTCTAGTACAAGAATGGGTTCCAGCTTTTACTGGAGTTATTTACTTCAGTCCGCTGAATAATCCCCAGAAATTCGAATTCCCGTCACCGGCGTTGTCTCCGCCTTCCGCACCGGTCGTCTGCGTTTTATTATGTTCATGTCCATTGGCAGTCATGACGACCCCTCCAGTCTTCGATGAATCGTTGCCGTCCACTGTCACATACGGAATGCTTCGCGTTGAACCGCTATCGCCCGATGACGCCATTGATGCGATGCCCGAGTCGGAGGACGACGGTGAATCCCGTCTCAAATTCGTGGACGATTCGTCGGGCGACGGCAGCGCTGACGATGTCTGCGATGCCGGTTTGCTCATGACCTCGTACGAGCCCTTGCTCTTTTTAGACGGAGTGACAACGTACTTAAAACGAGATGGACGTACTACGAACGGACTGATTGCCGTACTATGAACGGAATTGCCGTACTTCGATCCTACTAGGAACGTGTTAGAACGTGACGTCGACCATTAGTTAACAGTAGTATAAGCCCCATCACACTAAACTAGTTCTCATTACCATAGGCGCCGGAAGTGTGTGGGGGGGGGGGGGGGGGGGGGGGGGAGAGCATAACGCATTTTGCCCCCCACAAACGCCCCCCCCCCCCCTCCAAAAAAAAAAAAAATGCAGTAAGGGAGTCAACATGGTTTGTATTTTTAACCCAAAAGAACATAACAATAATAAAAACCTGAAATAAATCACATATACAATTCCATTCCAAGAAAAGGAAAGTTCACTGGAATTAAATTTCATAAACATTGTGTATGCCACCTATACGGTATTTATCAATGGAGGTCTTTATAATAGCGATACGCGCATATCGTGGACATATTGTGCGAGAATGGGAAAGCGCGTCTGTTTTTTTTGTTATAGGGTGAGAAGACATGAGCCCCTGAACGCTGGCGTACTGATGGGGGGGGGGGGTATTTCTTATCCGATACCAGTGATTTACAAATGTTGCTGTTATGACATGATTTTCCGGTATTTTTTCTCCATTTTTTTGTAAGTCATACCTTTTTATGCGTTTGTTCCCAAATTACAGTCGGGAAAAAATACGCTTATTTTGAAGCCTTTATGTCATGGTCTGCAAAGTGGCTGGGCTCGAGCCCCCCCCCCCCCCCCCGCCCCCCCCCTCACTTTTGAAAAAGTATGTTAAAGAGAAAAGAAAGAAAGACGGAGAGAAAAATTAAGTGATCTGCCAATGTCACAAATAAGGTATACAAAAATGCTCATCTGACCGTAATCTAATGCCTAAAACCCTGAGTTTGCCGGGGGCTCTGCCCCCTGGACCCCACCAAGGGCCCTAAGGCGGGCCCCTGAATGCTCATCTGACCGTAATTAAATATTAAAACCTCTGAGCTTCTGGGGGTTCCCCCCCCCCCCCCTGGAACACGTCAATGGCCTTAAAGAGGGCCCCTGGATGCTCATCTAACCGTAAATAAATACCTAAAACCCCTGAGCTTCCGGGGCTCAGCCCCTTGACCACCTGTCGAGGCTCATGCCCCTGGACCCCACGCCAATTTACGCTCTACCTGATCGTTAATACTCGGAACGAAAAACGTTCCGCGGGACCTGCATGTAACGTGTAAGACTGGTGGTGATGCATATTTAACGTCTCTCCCCCCCCCCCCCTTCCGAACGTTTTTTCATTACGTCACTGCCCCTGGAAGGTGAGCCCCCTGGAACGTTTGCCACCCCAATCCCAAACAGCTTCCGGCGCGCCTGCTCATTACGTTCTGGAATCTTCCTAGAAAATCGTAAAACAGGTTGAGGTCGGGGTAGAATGTTTAAATAATGTCTATAATATGTTAACATAGATATCATAATATTCTTACATTCCTTAGGATGTTTAGTCAAGAAACAGAACTTCCGACTCTTAAATCAGGCCTTATTTTGTTAATACATTGTTTGAGATTGAGATTGAGATTGAAAAGGTTTTATTAATTGCACTTCGCAGCCAGATGGCTGAATTATGAATAATTTACATTGGCAATAATACATACAAATGTGGTTTGACATTCTCACAAAGTATAATATACAGTATATAACAAAACTCATAGCAAAATCCATAACCAATATGACTAAGGCAATAACAGGCAAATTAAGTCAGGTTTAAAATATATTTTGTGAGGTGACACAAGAGTGGGTCAAAGGATGAGCAAGCAGGCCCTTTGCTCTTTAATACACGCTCCTATTCTCACTCCTGTACCATGGACACTCTCATAAACACTCTTATACACACTCCCACAGTGGCGGATCCAGGGGGGGCGGGGGGCCCGCCCCCCCCCCCCCCTGGTAAACAAAAAAGAAGGAAAAAAAGAAGGGGAAAAAAAAGAAGGGAAAAAAAAGGAGAAAAAAAAAGAAGGGAAAAAAAGAAGGAAAAAAAAAAGGAGGAAAAAAAGAGAGAGAAGGAATAGAAAGAAGAGGAAGAAGAAAAGAAAAGGGGGAAGAAGTGATCGGGGGGGGGGGGGGGGGGCGAAAGAGCCTCGCCTCCCAAGCTGTCGCCCCCCCCCTCCCCCAATAAAAACAATAAGAGAGAAGGAAGGAAATAGAAAGAAGGGGGTATCAGTTCAATTCAATTTCATTTATTGTTCAACCATCAAAATATATATACAGTCAAAATAAGTTACATCAAGAATTTAAAATAACGCAATGATGGTTTGGTGACCCCGGAGAAAGCAGAGCTTATAAAAGGGGCCACCAATACATAAACAAATCAACATTAATTATACCAAAAAATATCAACATCGAACATTAATATAAACAAGGAAAAAAAGAGAGAAGTACACTTCTGCAGCAGCAGCAAAAAAAAAAACTGTATCTACATGTATATAAGAGGGCAGTACAAATGAAAGCGAACAAGAATACCAAGAATATATTATAAAGAAGGTAAGATTTCCCTGCTTAGCTTTTTAAATCTGGAAAGAGTTGAGCTGTTTTTGATATTGTTGGGGAGTTTGTTCCATAACTTAGGAAAATGAATTATAAATGAATTTGAGGCGATTTTTCCGCCAACAAGTTGTGGATCGGGGTGGAGGTGGGGTAAAATGCCCTTACCTCCCCCCGCCCCGCTAAAAAAAAAGAGAGAAAGAAGGAAAAGGAAAAAAGGAGAGCTAAAAGGGACCGAAAAAAAAGGTGAAAAGAAGGGGAAATAGATCATTTGCAGTTAATCCCGCCAACAACGTGTGGAGAATGGTGGGGGGCCGAAATGACCTTGCCTCCCCTCCCCCCCCCCCCCCATCAAACCTTAAAGAGAGAGAAGGAAGGGAAGGGAAAGTGAAAGAGGAGAGAAAGGGAAAGAAAAAAAGAGAAATAAGAAAGGTAGGGGAGATCAGTTGCGATTTTTCCGCCAACAAAGTGTACATCGGGGGGGGGGGGGGCACTGGTGTATTGATCGGGGAGGGGGCTCGGGGGAAATAAAATGTTAACGTGGTTTATTTCTAAATCCATAACGGTGGTTTACACATAATGCTGAAATTACATAATTTTCCGAGATTTTTCCTCATTCTTTTGTAAATTATACTTTTGTATGCGTTTGTAAATTAACAGCCAGGCAAGAATATGCTTCTGGAGATGCCTACATGTCAGAGCCCGCGGAACGGCGGAGATCGGGAGCCTCCAGCTCCCCCCCCCCCCCCATTTTTTTTGGAAAAGCATTTTAAAGAGAAAAAGAAAGAAAGAGAGCAAGAAAGAAAGAATAGTTAACTACCAGTGTCACAACAAAATAAGGTATCAAAAATTGCTCATCTGACCGTAATTAAACGCCTAAAACCCTTGAGCTCCCGGGGGCTCTGCCCCCGAGACCCAACCAAGGGCCCTTGGCAGGCCCCTTGATACTCATCTGACCGCAATTTAGTGCCTAAAACCCTTGATCTTCTGGGGGGCTCCGCCCGCTGGACCTCACGCCAATCAGTGTCCTGCCAGTGTCACAAATAAAGTATAAAAATATGTTCATCTGACCGTAATCAAATGCCTGAAACCCCTGAGATTCAGAGGGTTCCGCACCCTCGACCCCAGCAGGGGCCCTGAGGCGGGCCCCTGAATGCTCATCTGACCGTAATTTGCCTTCAACCCATGAGTTTCCGGGGGCGGACAAGGTATCAAAAGATGTTCATCTGACCGCAGGCGCGTAGCCAGGGGGGCAGTGGGGGCGCCCCCCCCCCCCAAAAAAAAAAAAAAAAAAAACGCCGGCCAATAAAAGAGAGGAGAGAAAAGGAAAAGGACGTATGAAGAAAAATGAGAAGACAATTTTTGTTGTTGAAATTCAGACAAGGATTGAGAGTCGAGAACGGTACAACGAACCGTCTTCTTTCTCTAATGATTTAATGAAACGTAAAAGCTTCCGCGCTTTGCGCGCGCGGATGGAAGGGGAGAACTGAATTCAGACGAGGATTAAGCGTCGAGAACGGTACAACGAATCGTTTTCTTTCTCTAATGATTTAATGAAACGTAAAAGCTTCCGAGCTTTGCGCGGGAGGGGGGGGGGGTTTAATTTAGACGAGGATTAAGAGTAAAAAACGGTACAACAAATCGTTTTATTTCTCTAATGATTTAATGTGTGTATCTTGGAGCAACCCCCCCCCCTTTTTGTGATTTTTTAATTGACAAAAAAAATAAAAAATATGCCAATTGCTGACCTCAAAAAGGTGACCTCACCCCCCCCCCCCCACCCCTCCAACGGAACAAAATGTCAATTTTTTTCAAATTTCGGGACCAAAAAACAACAAAAGTGTCCTCTTACCCCCCCCCCCCCCCCTCCCCCCTCCCCCCGCTTATTCAGCGGCTAGCTGAGTCGTTGCAAATTTTTTTGGGACCAAACAAAATGAAAAGTGGGCCCCCGCCCCTAAGAAATCCTGGATCCGCGCCTGCACTCCCATTCACACTCCTATACACTAGCTAACGGTCTGCTCGCTCATCCCTGGACTTCTCTTGTGTCAAGAAGTGTCGGATATTTCAAAAAATATACAACAACAAAACAAGTAAGCTCCTTCCCGACCTTCGTACATTGGGGCAAAATAAGCAAATTGTTCTTCTCTATACTCATGGCCAACTCATCTGTCATATCAGTTCCCAGAGCTTGCAAAGTGAATGCGAAGGAAATTTTAATGAAATTGAATTGATGTATAAGGCATGTTCAATGTAACGTTCATATGAAGAGTAAAATAATATCCTTAAGCGAAAACAAAATAATAATACCAATAACTTAAGAGGATATGACCCGTAAAAGCTAAAAACGCTAATTAACAATAGGGTCCTATTTACAAAGACAGTATTAATTGTTTCTTCATTTAAAGATACAAAACAATAACAACATAAGTTTGAAAAAATATAAGCACCCCCCAAAATAACTTTTAAATACTTTGATAATAACAACATAAGGGAAATAATACTAATAATAGAAGTTAATCAATATGTTTATCAATTTTCAAGGTATACACCTAATTATGATATCATATCATTGGCTTTCAGTAAATTTATAAGAGAAATGATTACACAATGCAAGAAGTATATGTATATTTTATATATTTACATAATATTTCGAGAGAGGGACTGTATCATTATTTTGGATAATGACAACTGTTAGCAGGCAATTAAAATGTATCGATAGAATAAGCATCATCTCCATCATGTAGAATATGAAACATATAGGCTCGTTTTAGAAAAGGGCCGGAGCAGAGAGGTACATGTATATACACCACCCACCAAAAAAGGTATTATAGAGTGTGAGATGGGTTACAGCGATACTTTGATAAAATACAACTTCGCGTGAGAAGCAAACGCGAGCATGTCTGGTGAGAGTGAAACCAAGTAACACCAACTAGAAACAAGTGTCAGATTGAGTAAATTGAACTCAACTCTTTCCTTCAGGTTCAGACCATCAAGGTCATAGAGCCTGATCACCACGTGACCATTCTTATGATCAACACTCGCTACATACACCCTGTCCTGCTCGTCCAGGGCAGCAAATAGATGGACACCTTTTGGAGCTTGTAGAGACTTACCAGCATTCCCATCCCTGTCATAGACCGTCAACACGCTTGGACTGGAGTGATGACATGAACTCGTGACGATCAAACCCGACCTGGTAGCAGATACCTGGCCCGTAATGTTGTGTTTTGTTGGAACAGTGTGTTTGAGAGTGGATCCAGTCGGGTCATAGATATAGACTTGCTTTTGTTCGATGACGATGAGGATTTCATCTGATGGACTTCTGTTTAGTATGTGTAGGCTTACTCTGCTTGGACAGGGGATGGTTGATTTCCTGGATCCATTGGGAGAATATGTGTGCACTTTGCCACCCGTCGATATGCATAACGACCTGTCTCGTTGAAACACAAGATCATAATACGCCACGTTACTCGGTATGTTTGCATACTGCTGTTTTTTACCAGCTGAATAAATGATATCTATACCATGTGCACCATTATATCCGATAGCTACACTGTCATCAGAGTATGGGGTCATTCCCCACATGTATCCCCGTAGCTTTACACACTGAATGACTTGCAATTTGGGAGCCAGTGCTGATTCTGAGATGCTCCCGAGGTCAAGATGAGTATCATCTGCAGGCTTGAACCTCTTCTTCTGTGCTTTCTTCGTAATGGCTGCCGCAGAAGTGTGATCAGTAGTCTCCTTCAGCATTGCATCCAGCTCCTCACATAGCAGGGTATGAGCAGACAGACTGTCTGTCTCAAGACGGCCCAGTCTGTCATTAGCCACCAGTGTTCTTGAACTACAAATACTCTTGATCCTCTGTCGATCCTTGGTTTTCAAGACGTTGAGGTCGTCATCGAAACTCCGCTTTACTACATTGATTTGCTCGATGAGATTTCGATGATTTTCCTCAAGTACTTTGGCCTTGATGCTGTAGGCTTGACCGACATCGTCCAGTAGTTTCTGCACGGAACTGTATACTTCGTGGCGTTGTACTTCCACATTCTGAATGTTTTTTTCCAGTTCTGATTTCTTAGCGGCACAACGATGGACAAGGTCGTTCACCTAAACAAAACAAATAACAGAGAAATGGAGAAAAAACAAACATTTTAGAATGAGATGTAGCGTATGCCTATATAAGCCAGTTTCGTAATGTATGCACATACCTTTAAAGACTAAGTCAACTCTAAAAATAATTTGTATTTAATAGATGCAGTAAAAACAAGAGAAACAGAGCAAAACAAATTTGAGTAAAATCGGATAACTCATATGGAAGTTATAAATTGTTGAAAAAGTATGAAAAAGTATGGAACAATGGAAATCACTACACAAATTGCCAATTTGGTTATCAGTCTGTGACGTAATGTCCTCACTATTTAACAATTGCTTTATATATTTTAATCCCATTAATTTCCCTTTTTATCCCCCGAAACTTGATTTCCCCATGCCTTTTTCCAGACAAAATGATTTGTATGATATTGCGTGCATGAAATTTCACAAAATCTTTTATGAACTTTGAAGAATTGATACTTTTTTCTGGATATTGTATATTCATGATTATTGATTTTTATATAAATAGTTATCAAAATTCACATTTTTCATGATTTAACCGGGAAAAAAAATAGTGGATAGTGATGCAATGACGTCACAGACTCATGAGTGAGTTGCCAATTTGTCTTGTGAGGTTTTTTTATAAAGTTTAACCATAGGTTACACTTAATTGTATTAATTTGTAAGTGAGGGTAGCGACCAATATTTGACAAAATTTAGATTTTGGAATGGTTAAACTTTACATTTTTAGAGGGTTTTCAACTGATTAAGCTTAACTGCAATTTATTTTTATTGTCAAGGGGCAGGGGGATCTCATTTTACCCCAGCACTCTGATAGATAGGAATATATTCTCCCATGCTAGCGGTGTTTATATTGAAGACAGGGTTTACAAACATAACAAACACCGGGACTATAAATATTAGAGGGAGCGTAAGGACCGAGTGGGGGAAATTTTGATTTTAGGATGGTGAAAAGTTACTTTTCAGAGCACTTGAACGCTTTTGATGCGAGGGGGCCCCAGAGGGCTGAAATCAATTTTGTCCCCCACTTTAATAATGCGGGGACATTAAACCACTCTGCCCCCCCCCCCCCCTCCGGTGTCTATGATACCTTCCCCTATCCGAATTGTATGGGAACCACTAATGTCTTGTCAGGCCTTAACCAAACGCAATTTTCTTTTGTCAAATTAACCAATTTACCTTAAGACGTAACAGCTGCTCGAAGTCAGCCTGATTCTTGATGCTGTGATTTTGATGACCGACGATCACGCACTTGTGACAGACATGGACCTTACAACCATCACAAAACATATCCTTGTTCTCTTGTTTGTGGATGCCGCACTTCTCGGATAGATGACCAATACTGACCTTCCCGTTGATGATATCCTGTATGGATACAATCTCGTGATCTTCAAAGACTGTAAGATGTTGATGACAATCCAGACACTTATCACAAATGTAGTTATTACATGTACAGCAGAATGAGACGGCATCTTGCTGAAACTTGCAAGCAGTGCATTTTGGACGCATCTCAAGGACAGCGTTCATTCCTCCACACTTGGCGTGGTAATCGTCTACAAGTCCGTTGACAGTCACGTTGGTGAGGAAATCATCGACACGCTTCGCAGACAACTTGGTGATCTTCCTGCAAAGAGGACAGATCATGTGATCGAGCTCCTGGTGGGACAGGTCATAGTTCTTGAGACATTTCCGACAGAAGGTGTGTTCGCATGAAGTCAGGATGGTTGCTTCTTCAAAGATATCAAGACATAGCGGACACGTCAGGTCGTTTGCAGAGCTTGGAGCTTTCTCTTCCTCAGTCTTCTCAGCCATGGTACAAATATCGGCCTTAGGCTTATTAAAAACACGAGCTCAATCTTTGCATATATCCAATGTCCAATAAAACTTAAAAGTGTGACCAGCTAACGTGTACTAGACGCCCACAATCAGTTCATGTAGGCACAAACCCTATGCTCTGACGTAGTAGGGTTTACCAATATCCGAAGTTTACGCAACAGGTGGGTCCTACCAAGTTCTCACGTTATACTTTAAAATATATGTCGAAAGTGGTGCGCCTAACTTTGATCAAAAGTATTATTATTGTTTCTCTATATAAAATGTGTGCAGCATACAAGTATAGTGATAACCTGGGGTTATAATAGTAAAATCACACTAGAGTAGATCTCCTGTGAATATAATGCAGTTTGTGCATATAAATAGAAGTGGGTTTTCCCACAGAGATCACGCGCGGCGTATAAGCACCTTTGAACTCTATGGCGGCATTCATCATTATTTTGTCTATAGAGGGCGACTTATTTAGGCTTTCAGTGGTGGATTTAATATAATGGTAGAGATCCCCTCTAGTAGAATCCTGGACAATAGAGCATTTTTTTCTTCATTATTATGTTTGGAAGGGTAAAGGATCAGGACTACATTTATATTTCACCCCTTCTTTCTCCAATATTCTTCATTTTGTTTCCCTTCCACTTCTCTCTTTGTACATTTTTTTTCTCAGGCCACAATTTAACAAAAAACTCATTTGTGGTATATATAACTAAGCGCCAAAGTGAACTTAAAGTAATTTTGTAGGCCTATAATAGTATATTGGGTATGGATCTATTTTGCAGATATCATCATGTTGCCATTAAAGCTAGCTGTATATCATGATGATACACACCAGCCTAGGAGGGAGGGGGTAGTGGGGTAGTGGGGGGGGGGGGGGTCGGACAGAGGGCATATGCAACATATCTAGAAAACAACTTATGTAATCATGGCAGTGATTGAGAAAAAGAGAGAGAGAGGGAGAGAGAAAGAAACAAAATGATGAGAAATAAAAACAGAATTCTCTATGGATTGAATTTACATTGCAAGCCTTAGATGTCGCTATGCAAGGCAAGCATAATGGTGAGCTACCGAGTTGCCAAGAGAACTACTGTTCAAGAAGTAGCCCTATGTATATGCATGAGATTAGTAAACTGTCCGTTTCTCTTGCTTACATGCTCTCTCCAATTTCCTCTCCCACTCCTCTCTCTTTCTAGCTCTTTCTCTCTTTCTCGTTGTTGCTATGTCAGCAGAGCATGTGGTAAGCTTTTTGAATTGTAAAGGGAATCATTGTTCAAGAAGTCTATATATTCACTTTCTCTTCCTTGCTTACTTCACTTTCCCCTCACACATCTCCCCCTCTCGCATACATCTCTCTCTCCCTCTCTCTCTCTCTCTCGCTCATGTCTCTACCCTCCCCTTTCACCCTGTCTCTCTCTTTCTCCCTCCCTCTTACACATAACTGCGTTCAAGTTTTCAGTTTTCATATCACCGTTTATTTTGGCATTACATCATATTCGAATTATATACTCTTTAAAGAATTCAAAGTCTTGAAATATATTAGCCTTACTTGATTATCTTAGCTCAAATTCATTTTGCGTTGATAATAAACCAGTCGTTATCCCATTAATAGATATTGGCCCCTACATGTATTCGATAATAAATATGACTCATAGACACGAATTAGAATACATCTCTGTTCCAAATAGTGTTGCCATAGAAACGAGCTTATACATGTAAACAATCAACATATTTGAAACACTCATGATGAAAGGGAATGTACAAGTACATGTAGAATACACTTGCTGAAGTAAAAATGCCATTTAAATACACCTGTTATCAAACTATCAGTGGTGTTTATTGGTAGATGGCATACCGACTCAATTGCTACAAAAAAGATCAAAATTGCAAATCTGAATAATAATGATCTTCGACTTCTGACAATCAAGATATATTTTTGATACATCATAGACGGAATGCATTATAAAAGTAATGCAGAGATTGTCAGAATTTGCGGGATCTCTGTATGGTGATTGTCGAAGACATTTATTATTACGATGCCATTTTGTATAAACAATTCTGTTTGTTTTTAAATCAACATTACAATTCTTTTAAGCATAATGATTGTATCAGGATATACCTCCAACAAATTTATAGTAATAAGTCATGGTGATAACGTCGATAAACAACATAAATAGAACGAATAACAAAAGGAGTGGTTTTCTTTGACTCAAAAGAATGATATCCCGGTGAATGAAAGAAATTAAATCGCTGAGAAAATATAATAACCGCATTAATAGCATGGGTTGTTGATATAATTATGCATACACTGATATTGCCTCCTATTTGTATGTGATTAATGATAACATTCTGAGACCGATATATCTGCGGGGAAAGCACGACTATATTTGAGAAATCGCTAAACGTATTTTTCAAAGAAAATTGCAAAAGGAACGCAAATGGAATTTTATGTGAATACAATGCCCATTTTCCAATATGAAATGTTCAGAATATACCATCACATGTACTTACAAAATATAAAGTAGTGACATCAGGTTAATACAATTCTTTTTATACTCTTTGTTTAACATTATTTATAGCAATATTTACAATATCTCAAAAATACTGCCCAGCATAAGAAGATTAAGTTTGTAATATACTATATCTATTTCCCTCATATCTATCTGTAAATGGCGATGTACATTGCAAAATTGATTAAACAAAATAGAATGACTGCATTTGTAAATATACATAATAAGATATTTTCTATTACTGTTTTGAATGAAAGGAAGACATACCAATTATTACAATCTATTAAACGAAGCACAACATTAATGATTAGAACATAATTCATTCAAAATCAATACCTACGTGTATACTTCGTTCCGTTATCATAATATTCATTTTCTACATATGATATAATGTAATGATTCATTAAAACGTTTTAGTAAGCCACAAAATTATACTACTTAGATTTGAGTTGATCAATACAGCGAAATATCTACAATTCTAAGTGGCTTCTTTATTGGAGGAAATACCGTGATGAAAATGTTGACCCCCACCCCCTTCAATGGATAAAGATATAGAAATGGTTCTTGAAAAAATGATTTAAATCCTGGGCCAGTTTGTAAATTACCTATATTTTCAATTGCTTTCTCAGAGGGTATGACGTAAATGGCTTCTAGGGATTTGCTTAAATCAGTCCTGTCATAAAAGACCCCGTCAGAAGTGAAAAATGGATTAGATGATTTTTGTTTTTGATTTTTTAAAATGTATTTCTAATCTTTTGTCAGGGTAGCCCATTTACCAATAAATAGTGGTCTTCCATGGGGCCCATATATTGTATATCAAAGGAAATATTATAAGCCATAGGTTACAACAATGTCAATTATATATGCCATTGTTAGTGTCTGTCTGAGGAGTGAAAAACTCGAATCTAAAACCTTGAAAATTGGAACTAGCAATCGACTAGGTAACATCATTTTATGATTGTGGAATACGCATATTAAACATGACTTTGAAATAATTAAGTTCGGCTCAACGTCTCAGCTATATAGGCGAGCCGATTGGGGGTAAACGTTTTACTAAGTATATAGGTGAAATGCGATACAATAAGGCCATGGGCGTAAATCTGTAATTGATACCTATTGTTCAGGGGGGATGATCTATTCATTCATCCCCCCTGAACTTGACGCCCATGGATAAGGCAATCGTAGAAGGGGAAGGCTTAGGGATAGAGTCTTTGGTGGGGGTCGTGTTGTTGGCCCCTTCCCACCTCTCGCCTTTCCCCCTCTCCCTTTCGACTCATAGCTGGTCAATTATATTTAAAAAAGAGAAAAGAAACCTGATGATCGCACCTACAATTATTACTTTTCGGGAAAAGATTATGTCTTTAAATGAACCATTCATCCCTAATATTGTTTAAAAAAAATTATACTGATCATACTTGAATACATCATTATCTGGGATCCTGTTTTCATCCAAAAAATTTTCTCTCAATTATTCTCTCTCCCTTTCTCTCTCTCACCCCCCCCCCCCCTCTCTCTATCCCTCTCTCTCCCATCTCCTTTCTCTCTCTCATTCTCTTACTCTCAACTATTTTCCATACTAAAACATAGTAATCTTTTATATCTTTAAAGACCCTGTCAGAAGTGAAAAATGAAATAGATGAAATATCAAAGGAGGCTTATTAGCCATAGATTACAATAATATCAAGAATATATTACTTACATTTACGTCAGAGGAGTATATAACAGCTCTCTGACAACTAGAAATATAAAGCTTTGAAAATCGGAAGTTGTCGACCTAAATACTTTACTTTTTAAATACTTTATATATTCTACGTTCATATAAAGTTGTATCCTTAAAGTCTTTAATCATTCAACTTTACTGTAAAGTCTTCATAGTGCCAGGAACGATCAAGTCCACAATTGAAGCAGGACCATCATTACATGGAATAATTCTTTTTCGATTTCACAATGAACCTTTCAGTTCACGGTTAGTGCCTCTGTTCATCATTTTCAGCAAAGAATACAAGTGAGACGTCACAGTCTTCCATTAAAGGAATGGCCTTATGTAAAGAAGCAGAAGTGAACACTGGCTCTTTCCTGCTGAATGGGTGCAGAATAGTGTTATCTGGAAACAAAGTAGATCATGTTGACATCTTCGTAAGATAACGCTCTAGTACAAGAATGGGTTCTAGCTTTTACTGGAGCTATTTACTTCAGTCCGCTGAATAATCCCCAGAAATTCGAATTCCCGTCACCGACATTGTCTCCGCCTTCCGCACCGGTCGTCTGCGTTTTATTATGTTCATGTCCATTGGCAGTCATGACGACCCCTCCAGTCTTCGATGAATCGTTGCCGTCCACTGTCACATACGGAATGCTTCGCGTTGAACCGCTATCGCCCGATGACGCCATTGATGCGATGCCCGAGTCGGAGGACGACGGTGAATCCCGTCTCAAATTCGTGGACGATTCGTCGGGCGACGGCAGCGCTGACGATGTCTGCTGTGATGGTTTGGTCTTGACCTCGTATGAACCCTTGTTCTGGGTCGAGCGCCGGAAGAGCCCGAGGCGACCCGAGACGCCGGCGGAAGGTAGTTCTTGCGGAAGGCCGAATTGCCTGGTGTTGGAAGAGTCCTTTTTCTTGGCTGGTTTACGTTTGGGAGCTACTTCAATTGGTTGTTTACTGTTCGCTCTTTCAGCAGCCTTAAACAAGACAAAAAAGTTAAATCATTCAAAGACAAAAGAAAAACAACAACAAGTGTGATACAATAGCAACACTCAAAAAGGATCCAGCTTTGTCAGAAGGGTGGTGATTGAAATGTTTTAAAGTGTTTAAAAGGCGAATCAATGTTCACATAAATCGACAATAAAAGAGTTTTCTTTAGAGAACGGGGGCAGTGGAGCCCCCCCCCCCCACCACCCCCACCATGAGGACAGCCAATGAACAATGAAAATAATAATTAACTTCAGAATACAGAAGAGCGATTTGACTATTCCAGGCTTATACTATCAGATTTTCCACCAATATTAAGTTCAAAATTAGCGAGACATTTCAGTCTTGTTTAGACTAATGTTGCTCAGGCTCCGCAATTCTTTAAAAAAGGGTTCCTGACCATGTTGATATAAATTTGACAATCTTACCTGATACTGGTCTCTGAAACCCTTGAAGAGCTTGAAGAAGTTCACAGGCTCGACATGGTCGGCATTCTCACCAAACATCTTGCAGGTGTACTGGTAGATCTCTTCCATCTTCTTGAAACCCTCCGAGAGGGCGTGGATGGTGTCCGCTGCGCCTATGTAGAACTGGTGGATATAGCAGTCAAGGATCAGAATGTGTTTAATATACCCATTTCACCTTTGTCAAAAGGAACTTATTATTAAACAAGACTCATGGAGGAACACGTGAGAGATGATTCAAAATAAAGAAAGGAAAAGAAATGGGGAAGAGGAAGAGGACTAATAGGAGGAGGAGGGGAGGAGGAGGAAGAAAAGGGGGAGAAGAGGTAGAAAGAGAGGGAGTATGAGGAAGAGGAGGGAGAAAAGAAGGGGGAGGAGGAAGAGGATTACATCACATTGAAACACAATACGCAACCATCGTCCCCCTTTTTATGCCTAAAAGGGTTAAAACGAGAAGAAAAGGGAAATACGAGCTAGTGATGACTGGAAAGAAGTCGTGAAAACCGTTCACGGACGCCTAGAAGTGTATTCTTCTTGATTTTTCGTTTTTAATTCCACCCTTAATCAATTCGAAAAGAAGGTCTTTTATCTATGGTTTCTTAGAGGTAAATAAGAAAGAGTAACTTTTTTATCAACGCTTAAAAAAAGATGTACTCTGTCCGTCAGACGGTGAATAACTCTATGAACATTATCGAAAAGGTTTCAGGAAAAGATTTTAAGAAATCAATTTAAGAGCAATTTCAATACCCTATACGATTTCCTACAAAAATCCTTTCCGGATTGTGTAACATTTCACTGTTTAAAATAAATAATAATAAATGAACTGAAAGTTGTAAACCATTGAATAACAAAAAGGCTTTTTGTAAAGGATATTCCAATGACAGGGTTGTTCATCTGTCTCTCTCGTTCAAACTTGGCAAGCTCCAGGCCTTTACGTAATCCTTGGATGTCTATTGTCAGAGCTTCCAGAGATCCTGTAGAAAGACAGAATGAAATAAGTTGAAAAGAAATCATGACAATGAACTCAGTTTTATTTCATCTAACAAAATAATAAAACACTTGTGAAACTAATACAGAGGACAGGCCGATGAGCTTCGAAGGATTATCCTCTGTCTACTGGTATCTTTTGGAAGCCGGATATTCTGTGACATAAATTGGCAGGTACCATAATGGAACTTGCACATTTTCTATTGAACAATAATAATACATGTCAGCCTTTGTCAGATGCTTTGTCCTTTGTCACCATAGCAGACATCAGTCTTTCGACTAAGGGCGCGTTTATCAAGGCTTGCCACTAGATAATTATGTACATATCGTACCCCACTATTGAACCCCACCATCATACCCCACTATACGATCGTGATTTGCGGGATGTCGCGTTTATCGTCCCTTCACGATTCAAAATAAAGGCCTTGTGTCTGCCCAGCTGTTTTGACCCGGGAAGCAGACAGTTTCTCGGAGGTCAACTTCACACACATGCTTGTACACAACACCTGGGTGGTCCTATTTGTATGTGAGGTTCAAAACAGCTTTGCGTTTATCGATCTCTCAGAAACGTGATTCTGGCTGTATGTCACATTCAAAACACACCTTGTTGCGTCTTTAGATATGCCCATATCTAAAGCCCTTTAAAAAAGGCTTTGCGTTTATCAAATTCTAAATTTGCCTGAAAGACGTTTGAGAAACCTGATTCTAGCCACAAATTTGGTAGATAAACGCAACCTAAGTTGCAAAGGAGTAATTAGATATGAAAAGGATACGTGCATCCTCTGTCTTAAATATTTATTTTCTTCTTGGAGACTATGGTTGGAATAAAATGTACATTATTTGGCATAACATATCCCACACCATTGTAGAAATAATTATATTTCAGAACCAGCCTCATCAAGGGTGGTGAATCCAGGATATTTATGTAAAGGGGCTGAGGGCGCATACATTCTCCTCATGAACATGCATGTAGTTTGGTCATTGGGCAAACAACCCATCTCCCAATCTGTGTTGATATTTTCCCCTCGGGTTCCCCATGTATCCCGGCAAAATATCTACACAATTTGTTATGGATTTACCAAGGATGTGCCCCCCACACACACCCACACACTCTCCCAATCCAACTCTACATAATTATAAGTGAATAACGCCATTGTGTCATACCTGACTTGAGATCATCGAACTGGAGATCGCTGTACCAGTCCTTGATATCAGGGTAACATCGGTTGACCGCCTCGACCAGGTAATGGAGAAAGTTATGACTACGGTCCGTTGACTTCACGAACGTCAACTGGTCAAACAGAAAACGAATAATGGGTGTACTTTTGAGTATTATGCGCAAAAATGAACATTTTATAAAAATGTTTACATTTTTTTGTTCCGTGTGCATTGTAAATATATACACTTTGAATTGTCAAATGCTTTCGGTAGAATTTGATCGATCGTCATGAAGCGAAAAAACCAACCGATCGCCTGATTTTGTGTGCGCTAATTTTTTTACTAATATCTCATTATTTTGTTGTAAGGTAGAGGAATATATAATCCTCCTAATCCGCGAAAATGTGCACGCATGTCAAGTGAAGTGTATAGAATACTATGATGATTTCAATTTTTTGAAAAATTCGTTCATTTACCTATTTATGATAATCTATGCAAATAAGGTCATACAAATCAAATTTGTACCCATAAATCATATATTATTCATATTTAAGCATTCCTTTTCACTACATATATTCATTAGAACATTTGGAATAATAATACGACAAAAATTTTGGAAGAGCCAGCTCTTGTTTTGATAATTTCTTATGTATTTTATTGTTTTTGTTGTTTTATTTCATTTCTAACTACAATTCAACTATTTTGACTCCCAAAACAACCACCTAAACTTTAAATAAGACCCAATAACCAATGTTTGATCTATTTTTAGGAAAAATGACATTTCCATATGTTTTGTACACAAATCACAAAAATGAGCGATTTTCGGGCTGACATGCAAAGACAAAAGGTCACGTGACCTTGCTACTGTAGATCCGATTTAAAAAAAAAACGTTTTAAAAGATGCGCAAGACTCGAACGAAAAAAGTCAGTGAGCGGTGGGGCGCCATCCATATGCGTTCACGAACAATCAGAAAAATCGTAGAGGGGGGGGGGGGGGGGGGAATGCATAATGCCCCCGGCCATTATAAGGGTAACGACAATTTAAGTGAAATTTTGCCATTATTGTTTGGCAAAGTTTGAGCTCCCAACACTTTTGAGGAGCTTTAACATCATCTCAAAATAACATGAAATCCCGTTTTACATATTCTATAAATTATTTACATACATGAATATGATCCATTATGTCGACCTACATTAAGCTTGATTGTGATAGGCTATGCCGATCTCCGGATTGATTTTGGTTACATTTCTGCCATACTTACCCTTTGTAGTGATTCAAGCTTGAATCCGATGGCTGGTCCTCTCTTACTGCTGTTCATGTAGTTACCAAACGCTAGAACAATCTGGAGAGAAGAAATGAGTAAAATGACGTTAATTCTCCCAAACCACCTTTTTTCTATTTCCTTCACACTATCACCTTCTCTCCCCACCCACACATTGTATATTATATCCATCTTATTCCCCTCCTTTTCCCTCTCACTCCAATTTCTTCTTAAATATTTCATAAAACATAATGTGAACTAAAATAATTCCATTCATTAAAGTGTAATTAATAAAGTCGTGCAATGGAAAATATTTTTATAAATGGTATTTGCTTAAAAAGGAGCTGAATTGAGAATTGAGACTTTAAATTAGAGATATTTTGCTGTTGTCGTTTGTTTGCTTATATTTTCTTCTGTTTGTTTTTGTTTGATAATTTGAATCAATTAAAAAGAGGTGTCAAAAATTCATCCCGTTACCTAGGTGTCATGAAATCACCTACACAATCCACCAATTACTTACCTCAAGTAGTTTCTTTAGTTTCCCACTTGTAACGATGGAATCGCATGCTTTGACGATCGCTTGTATCTCCTGAAATATGAATGAAACGTACGCAAACAAAATAGCATTATGATGATAATATCAATGACAACAGCTAATTGCTAACCAAAACGATTCATGTCATTCATAATTATAATAATATTAAGCCTTGTAGCATAGATGACAAAATGTTCACAGCTGTAGCTTTAGCTTTATAGGGGAAGGGAAGAAGAAGAAGAAGAAGAAGAAGAAGAAGAAGAAGAAGAAGTATTAGAAGAAGAAGAAGAAGAAGAAGAAGAAGAAGAAGTGAAATTTCTAGGGAGATGAAAGAAATAATAATGATAAAAATTAAAATTAATTAAACAAATATATGTTAAAATGAAAAGTAAATAATACAAATAATAATAGTAATACTGATAAGTAGAAGTAGAAGAAGAAGATGAAGAGGAGAAGAAGGAGAAGGAAGAGTAGAAGAAAGAGGGCGAGCAGGGAAGGAAAGAGAAGCAAGAGTCATTTCTTTTTTATCCGCTAACCTAATATTTGCACACAATAACCTGTCAGAGTGATGAAAAATATTAACGATAACTTACTGGTTTGAGTGTGACCACCAGCTCGCCGTAGATACCCATAAAGGTCATTAACCTCAGCTTCGATTCGTATCGGTCTACCCTAGCCATCTATCAATGGTGGAAATGAACATCATTAATTAGAGTTGTTTGTTTTTTATCTTTTAAGTACAATATAGTCGTTCATCGTAATGATTTTTTTTTCTTCTGGCAAGAACTGTTTCACTTGACAAGTCTTCAAATATAACTTTAACCGTCGAAATCAACTAAGTGTTTATTTGTTTGTGGTATTACTGATGTTAAAAATACACTGCTTCGATTGTGTTCGAGAGAATAACGTCTTCTTGCAATGAAAAAAGAGTATTAAGAATAAAATGCAGAGTCGGCTCTACCGCATAATTATTTTCCTGAATAACGATAACGTAGGTGATAATCTAGATAGCAATACAGTTTTTTTTAGTTACAAATGGTTATACTCATGTCAAGAGGTTTATGCATCACAAATTTAAACGATAAGGGATGTAAATAGTGTCAGTTACAAGTAAATGAACGAACAACTCAGCCTACATTTTATTACGCAAACATACAACAAAATCGAACAGATACTTTTAAAAAGTTGTATTCAACTATATAATTCCAAACGCAAAAAACACCTACATATTGATATCCAATTATCATTAGAAGTTGACTACTTGACTTTATTCCTCTAAGAGTAAATGTATATAAATTAAACACATACCTGGAACATAAACTGTTCTGCTTCTCCCATCTCCTCATATTTATCTGCATTGTTTGCCAATTTCTTGAGCTGGGGACGAAACATAAACGATTTCATTACAACGCCGAAGTTGAGGTACGAGTACAGTCCAAGTGAAAATTTCGGTTCAGGCGCTAGTGGTCCCAAAACATTATCTCTACTGAACAGAACACGATAGCAAAGATTTTTTTAGAAATAAATTAAAGGGCAATTTTTATACCCTACTGTGCATTCCAAAGAAATCATGTTTGGATTACGTAATACGTCGTTGTGTTCACACACGTCGATAGCTGATGGATAACACGACTGAGATTGCATTCGGATGATTTTGTCGACGCCTTTGCGAACGTGTCAAAATTTTACGCAATCATTCAATGTGAATGAAACGTAATTACCTCTTCTTTTGTGGGAACGAAGTTGAGGAGAATTTCGGCATATTCCCCGGGCACACCTGTGGTGTCGCAGCGATCGACGAAACCTCGGATATCCTTCGGAGCTAAGCCAATGCGACGTTGAGCGATTACTAAAAATACAAAGATTAAACATTTAAACAAGTTAGCCACAATGGATGGGATGCGTTTTTTTTTTTTTTTTTTTTTTTTTTTTGGGGGGGGGGGGGGGGGGGGAGGTTGTGTAAGATTTATAATTAAAAAAATATTGTAATTACGCAGGAAACCACAAATAATAACACAGTGTCCTCACATTGTCCACACTATGAAAGAGTTCACATTCCATCATGCAATCATAATGTAATGCATTCACTATCATCCTGTATTGATACAACGTGTACAACTAGCCACACATAAAGTCACCCTCATTGTGAATTTTGCCACGCGATCACGCTGTGGGGTAATAATAATAATAATAATACTCAGTTTTTATATAGCGCTTATTAGAATCACTAAGCGCTTCCAAACTTGGAGATTATTACCCCGGCTTTAGCTGTGCTGCCATTGCGGCGCTCTAGCATTTCAAAGAATTAATTCCTGCCAGGTACCCATTTAAATCACCTGGGTTGAGTGTGGAAAATGTGTAGTAGATACACTGTGGTTAAATATGTAACCACAGTGCATTGAACTGTTTACGTATTGTAGGCACACAGAAAACCACAATAATTATGAACACAGTGTGTTTAGATTAATATGTACAATAAGTAGAGTTCTCATTATGCTCTGTGGTAACACTGTGATACAGAAATGTACACTATGAACACAGGTGGATTCCCTTTGCCCTCATTGTGATTGAGTTCAAACTTTGCCATGTGGTTGCACAATGTGTTGCAGATACACTGTGTTTAAACATGTTACCACATTGGATTAAACTGTTTACATATTGTAGCCACACAGAAAACCACAATGATAATGAACACAATGTGTTTAGATTTTATACAATAAGAAGATTTCCTATTATACTGTGTGGTAACACTGTGATACATTCCCGCTATGATTATATTTGTCCACCACAGTTTTGCGGGGACATATAGAATTTTATCGACAAAATGTGAAAAAACTAGCCACACATATAAAGTCACACTACGAACATTGTGTTCCCATTGCCTTCATTGTGAATGAGTTCAAAACTTTATACCATGTGGTCACACTGTGGGTAAATCTGTACCAAAGTGTATCAAACTGTTTACATATTGTAGCCACACAGAAAACCACAATGAGTATGTACACGGTGTGTTTAGATTAATATGTTGTACAACAAGAAGAGTTCCTATTCTGCTGTGTTGTAATACTGTGATACTTTCACACCATGACTATGAGGATATCTGTGTCCACAGTTTTGTGGGCACATATAGAATATTTATTGACACAATATGTAAATCTAGCCACACATTCAAAGTCATACTACGAACACAGTGTGTTCCTACTGCCCCCATTGTAAATGAGTTCAACACTTTACCATGTGGTCACGCTTTGATTAAATATGTGGTCACGCTTTATGTAACCAACGTGTATCAAACTGTTGACAAATTGTAGCCACACAGATAACCACAATTATTATGTTCACGGTGTGTTTAGATTATGTTGTACAACAAGAAGAATTCCTATTCTGCTGTGTTGTAAAACTGTGACACTTTCACACCATGAGGATATCTGTGTCCACAGTTCTGTGGGCACAGATAATGTATGCCGCTTAAGCTTTATGACTCAAGTCTGTCCGTCAAACTTTATGCTAACAATTTTTAACTATTCTTTATCATCAAAAGGGCGTTAACAAAGAAAGCAATCGTTTAAAGTTGAAATGAAACTATGCAGGCTTCTCAATTAGCATTATTATTGAGTCGTCTTAAAAATTCATACTCAGATTTTTGGCGCGATTGTCGTCGACGACCCGGACCTTCTGCGCCTCTTTCTCCTGCATTCTTCTGAGTTTATCCATCGTCGCGGTCGACGCCGAGGCTTCTTTTAATCTGAAATGATTCTCAAAGTCCTCGAAGTCCAACTCATCGTAAACATTCTCGTCATCCAATACCTGGAAAATGGGGACGTTAAGAAAATCAGCAAATTTGAATATCGCAATATCTCTAATTGTCTCTCATCTCTGGACCATTATCATAGTCCTCAATTCAGTCAATAGTCATTTTAATTTAATGGTTTAGATAAATTCAGGATTAAAATTGGTTAACAGATCATTGATCATTGAGAATTGATTTATTCTTATACACATAAAGTGGAAATTATGTTTTCCAAAGAATTGATGCAATACAAATTCAAGATAGAAAAAAGAAGCACTGCTGAAACATACACATATACATTAAATTACTTACCGAAGACTGTTACAACAGCCTTCATGTGCATCATATTTTAAGAAGTGCAAACATGACATTGATAAATTGATCATAAGCTACCCTACATTATCAATCTCAGTGTGATTGCAATAGGCAATACAAGAGGGTGGAAATTGTTCGTGAGTTGATTTCTAGCGTCTTTGCGATCGTCTCTCTCTCTCTCTTTACCAAGCGCTCTATATCTCACTCTCTCTCTTTCTTTCTAAATATATTTAATCTCTCAAATATATACTATCAGTTTAAGGCAGCAATTGAAGTAAAGTACATTGTCAGATACAATAAGATTCCAAGAAAGGGACGGAATGCATTTTACCTTGAAAATTGTGTTTCCTGGTGTTTTGATGGTGTTCCAGTTGAGCATTGGCAAGGCATGTTTAGACATCAGTCGGTTCCTATTCTTCCTCACTAAAAAAATATAATTATGTGATTAAAATTACAAATTAATTGATTGTCACAATATACACAGTCAAACCTGTCTATTAAAGCCACCCAATGGAATTAGAAAAGTGGCCCTGAGACAGGTGGTCTTTACAGAGAGGTTGCCATTAAGACAGGTTTGACTGTAGTCTATCGATAATCCAGTTGACATCTCCAACAAGTATGAGATGTAGAAAAACATTTTAGCAAACATATTGCTTTCCTATAATAAACCTCTTTGTAAATAAAAATGCATTTATTTTGAGCAGAAGCTCCCAATAACACATGGATGCATTTAAAATTAGGCTAGTAATCTTTTGTTTATTAGACAAAAAGTCTTAAGTTTTATATTTTCGAGGTATATGGACGGTTTATGTTCTACAATTTAATCGGAGATCGTAAAAATCTGAGAAGTAAATTTGAAAATAAACTAGACAGAGAAAAATATCGTGATCAGAATGCAAAAGAGAAGTTATTTCTGAAACTCTATCAGATTAAATATTTAAAAAACATTAAAAGAATATTAATTGCATCATTGTAAATGCACCCATGTGTTTGTCAGGAGCAGCTGATGAAAAAATAGTAATATGCCATTTTTTTAACGAATAGCTTGGAATTCTAAATACTCTTGAGTAATGGATGGACGATCAAGCTAGAGAATCACGTCTAAACGAATAATCTGATAGAGATTAAATTAAGAGCCAGAAGGGCATTATAGCTCTAGGAAAAAGTAAATGGGTCAAGACCCTTTTGGCTCTCAGGGGACATTATTTAAAAAAGGGCATCGTACTTACTGGTTCCCATAAGAGGTGGGGGCGTGGGACGTTATTTTAAAAAGGGCATCGTACTTACTGGTTCCCATTAGAGGTGGGGGCATGGGCACACCGGGCGCGCCTGGTTTGCTTGGGCTGGATGGTATTTCAGGGGTGGGTGGCGGTGTGGGAGGGGGCGGTGCTTGGGACTTCTTCTTCGCTGTGGGCTTGGAAATCACAACTGCAGAGACAACATCAAAACAGGCTCGTAATAATGTTTTATCGAAAAATGTTACAAAAGTGTGAAAAACACACATATACATCTTGTTTAATAGGGCAGTAACGAGGTACTTTGCCGGTAACAGAATGAGGGTCCCGCAAGATTCACACAGCCGATAACTGAAGTAGGAACCATGAATATCATACATGTAAAATCAAGCTCATCACCAAATAGAACTTGCTATCAGAAGCAGACTGATGTGAATATTGTAACAATTGACATAGAGACGTCAGAGAGAACATTGTCTATCATTCACGTCGTGTTTTGTTTGTCTTCATCAATACCAAATGGATCGAAAAGAGAGCAGGGGCATTACTTGGAAGTTTAGAATGGGGGTGGGGTGAGACCAGACTAGCTAAAACTGTACAGCAAGCGATACAAGTCATCATATTCTTACATTTGCCTGGGCTAAAATATAATTCATTCTTTCATTCATTTTTTTAAAACATGTATTTACTATTTATATATTTAGTAACATGTAATTAGCATGGGCGTCAATCCTTACGTAATACCTATTGTTCAGGGGGGGATATAATAACAATAAGGGATTCAAACTAACTTTCTTTCTTCTTGTCACCGAGGACCGACTTCTTCCTCTCGAGTTTCCTCTCCCCGGTCTTCTGAGGTTCGATGATGACGGTCACCTCGTCGTCCTCCTGTTCGGGTTCCAGAGGTTTCATCAGGTTGTTGAAGTTGCTGAACTGTTTCTCCGCATGTTGCCCTGTCTTCTTGGTGTATTCCCTCTGCAAATGAGACCAAGAGGAAATGTGTGTTTAATGTTAAAGCCCCACTGCATTACTTATAGCTACTTGCCCTCTCTATATAGCAAACAATGCCTAACCGGTGCCTGTTGGTCCCCTATGATCCTCTTTTTCTTATGTTAATTGAGAGCTGATTCGATGGGATGACCACCTGTCAGTGACATTGCAGGGAGTTCTAATTTCCCCTGGCCAAACTAGTACAGATGGGCTTTAATGTTTAGATTACCAAACAGTATTCATCCTCAGGGACACAACGTGAAGGTGAATTTGCGAGAACAGGTGAATCCTGAGTATCTTTACTTCTACGAAGCAGCATCTTGTGATTTCGTTTAAAACTGACATGGAGCTTTACCATTAGCTCTCCACGGTGTTACTTCCTCCTTTAGATGGGAATCTTTGTACACCTTCTCATATCTCTAAACAATGAATTGTTTTTTTTCTTCTTCTAATTCTTGGTATCTCTTATGATTTCCAAGTACTTTTCTTGAACTATAACCAGTTTTATGTTGGTGCAAGCCAAGTCTTGTAGTATCATGATAATTCTCCAGAGATCTATCACATTATCAGAAAATGATAAATGGGTCGAAATAATAATCTGATGATTCATGTCTTACCGTCAATTTTTCGATGGTGTCTTGGAGTTCGTTGACCCTGTCCCTGTAGTCATCTGACCTTGAAGCGAGCTGCGAAATGGGAGGAAAGAATCATCTAGTTTATACGGATCTTGATATATCCCACCAATTGGGCTCATAAGGCAATTTAAAATAAATGGTAGACCTATCAACGGGTTATGTCGAAACACAGGTAAGCCAATTTCCGTTAATTAAAAAAAAAAAAAAACATTATCAAGTATCATTATACAGCCGACTCACTAGGTCGAAAAATTGTAAGGAAAATATTGTCTGCTCAAAAATTTCGTTCATTGATGTGAATTATCATTACACAAGATAAATGATATATACAGAGCAAAATTGGTTAAAACTTACATCTAGAATTTTGGTTTGTAACGCCTTGTTCTCAAACTCGTAGTCTGTCATGCGAGACCCTTGTCGGTCAACCTGTAGAATTAAAAGAAGAAAATATTATATATCATGTTCACAAGATAGTCCAAATAGTCGATCAATAACGCACATGGTGTGATTATACAACATTATTCACAACTTTTTAAACAGTATATGTATTCCTTTAAAAAAATATATATTAACATCTTTCATTCAGTTTTCAAAATTGAGAATCCACTTTATTATGGATCGAGATTCTATTTTGCTATCATAATGTACACACATTGCATTTGGAAACTGTCATGTATTATGCTTATCGTAATGATTAGATAGTAAAGCTGAAAGCAGGAGTCATTCCAGACTTCAACAAGATTTCATTGAAAAAACTTACAGTTGATACTAAAAGATCATATCAGAGTCTTTATTTATATTTAAAATAATCTCTTTTTAAATATTTTTCTTGACAGTTCGTTACCTCTTTTCTCAACAGAGCGTTCCTTGTCTCGATTGTCGTTAGATTTTCTTGAAGTCTTTGAATACTGATGTAACGACTGTGCCATGCGTCTAACTCCAATTTGATCGATGGCGGCAATTCGCCTTCCAGACGATATATCTACAAAGGAAATAATTACATAAGTATTATGAGAAGAATCAATGACTCATTAAATTCGTATCATTCAAAGAGAAGATCTGCATGAAATTACACTGCTAGCAACATGATCGTAAAATCTGTCAGAAAAATCAAACTAAACAATTTTGAATGCCTTGTCCATCCACTGTGGAAATATAACATTGCTTACATCGTCTGAAGAAGGGAAAGAAAATCTTCAATGGCAATTTAATGTTGAACGTGCACAGATTTCTGTGTCTTTTCGATAGTGCTTATCTTACAGAAAATATAATAATGAGGAAAAGAGATTAAAAGAGCAAAGACGAAAATACAGCATAGGCAATTAACATTAGATCCGATTAATAAAAAGGGGAAAAAAGATACATGAACAGGCAAAGAAATACATGTACAACAAAATGTGTTTACGATGTGAGTTTCGTATCGTATTTTGTTTGTACTTTATCTTCTTTAAATCAATAAAAAAAAATCTTAAAAATGAGGATATAAAAAGTAGCAAAACAGAAAATAAGTAGGAGAGTATCCATACTGATCGAAGAAGAGAATTATTTACCCTTTCTAATTTGATTGGATTAAACTCGGCCATCTCCAGCTCATATTGCAAGTAGACTCGTCTATTCATGTCCGTGGTAGAACTAAGCATCGTGTTGATAAATCGAAGACAAATCGTCTAGAAAAAGAGAGAGAAAAAGGGTATATTCTAATATTTTATATTCTGTTACGCTTTGTGCAGTCTTCTTCAAGAAATAAGAATGATTAAATCGCACATACACTTTGATCATTCTAGTTTCAACCAAGTCTAGCAATGTATTTTTAATAATGACCGTCGCCGTAAAATAATTTCCATGACATATGCAATTCATTTTGTTTTTTAAACAGCATTATCGATGTAAAGGCCTTTCAGTACATCTCAATTTTGCTTTACATTCGACTTAATTTGATGAGTAATTATTTTAATAACAATTTTCAGTTAAAAAATCAGATCTTAATTCCCCACGTCTGCATTTGAAGGGGCGTCGAGAGAAAATGTATTTCAACAAATTAAGAATTCCAAAAGTCCCCTCCGCACTTCAGTGACGCCCCTATTTATGAGGACTCCACCCCCTCCCCTTCCCCCTCCCTCCCCTCGTTGAAGACGAGAATGAGAAAACTTACCACCAGTTCTACCCTTGATTTCTCCAGGAAAATCATCTGAGTGACGGCGTAGAAGCGCACCTTCTCACGTATCTTCACTCGAAACTTAGTCAAGGCGTTAAGCACTCGGTTTAGACCGTCTCTTGATTCACAAACTGCGATCAAAACCTGGATATAAATAGGGCATGAATCTGGTTAATCAATGAATGCCCACAATTATACAATTTTCACACAACTGCGCCAGGAGTGTCTTTTTTGACAGACATGGCGCATTATAAATGTTCACTATTATTATTATTATGTTCGGATGCCCTGTGTAACAGCCAGAGTCAATTACAAAGTATTTTGTATTATAGATACTAGAAAGGGTTTCTTGTTACAGTTTGAAAAGGTCGTCATTTAATTAGAATCCATGTATCAATTTGTCTTCACACTTACAAGTCCCCGTTAAAATAAATCAACATCCACAGTGATATCGTATCAAGTACGTCTAATTGGCTAAATCAATTAACTTATTTTAAAGTTCAGGGTAATCATACACAGTATGAAAGCGATGTCATCACTTAAACATAATAATAATATTCACAAAGGTGTGATAGCATAAATAAAATTGATAAATAAATATAAATATAACTTATTGCATCACTGTCCTACTTGCTTCAGAACAGGCTCTAAAACATTTTTCTTTCAATCTAACGTTAATTCATTTTACTTCACATTAAATCAATCATGATGCCGATTGCTTATTTCTTTGTTTTTCAATGACTAATTCATTTCATCGTTTGGGCTCTGAGAATCTGACTTGACTTACCATGAAAGCATAGAGCCGAGCTGATAGAGATCTACTGACTATACATGATGTGATTATTTCCAACACATCTGGTGCTGTCATAATGATCGCTAGCCCCTCCTGATGGTAAAAAAAGAAACAGAAAGTCAAAGTGACAACATCATCAACAGATTATTTACTTCAAATTATAATGATAGTAATATTAATCATGGTAATAATAATAATAACAATAATATTAATAAAAACAGTGATGACAATGATAATAATGATAATAATTGATAACAATAATAATAAAAACAATGATGATAATAATGATACTAATAACGACAATAATAATTGATAATAACAATAATACGAACAATAATGAATATGATAATGATAACAAAGGTGAAAATAATACTAATAATAATGGTAATAACAATAATAATTAAAAAAAATATGATAATAATAACAATACTAAATAAATATAATAATAATTACTCACCTTGTCTTCAGAGATTTTCCGCAAGCAATTCATTGCGTCTGATTCTTCCACCTAAGATAAAGGAAATTAAATGCAAATCAGAAAAATGTACCATACTGGACAGACTGAATCTGCTTATCCCAATGCTGCACTTATTAAGCAAATAAATAAAAGATTGAAGTATGCGATGTCTTGTACAGTTAATATAGTAATTAGCATATGAAGGAAAGTAGGAACAAAACAAAACTTCCTTCGTACAAAATGTGTACAAAATATGTACTTAAATTTGTTGTAATCTTCATGAAGAAAACAATTTGGTATATGTATTTAAATAACATAATTAAATTACTATAGTAGCACCAATACATGAATTTCGGGTAGTGAAAACAAGATAATTTTAATTATTATTTTAACATAATATTTGGGTCTCTTGTGAAACGCTAATCATTGATAAGCGGTGCTAAAACTATTTCAATACCAACCCGGCTTAAGTTAGGCACCAGAAAAAAGGTTAATTTTGAATCTTGCTTTACTGACTTACTGTTGTGCGTTTGATGTTTTCAAGAAGTTTGAGTAGTTTTTTATCCAGCGTTGAGGTGCGACCTGCTGACTGGATCGATGCTGAGTTGTTGGCATTCTGTTGGTTCCTGTCCTTCTCTATCAACTCTTGGGTTTGATTCAGGAATTTAGAAAGCAGAAGGACACCACCTATTTTGTCTGAGATGAAGGCCTTGAGGAAACTGCAATAAAGGTTGGGAGGTACAGAAGACAGAGTGTGTATATATATAATTACTTAGAGGCTTAACGTTTCACAATTATTGACACCAGTCCTAAAAAAGAGGGTCAGACTTCTTGTTAGAGTTTCTTCTGTCGTATTATTCTTGACATGATGCACAAATGAATTGTTCGATGGGAAGTAATATAATTTATTGAAATTAATGGTAAATTTGGGTGATCTCTACTCGTTTATCTATATATTTGTTTATTTATCTATTTGTTTAGCTAAATTTGTATATTCATGTTTATACTTTATTCATTCAACTATTTTTGTATTTATAATAAAAATAAAATCTACTTTCGAAACCCAAGTTCAATACACTATTGTAAACCCAATAGAAATAATGTTCGGATTGCGTCAATACGTCTTCGCCATGTTCGCACTGTATCGCACATTTGAATAGGTGATGACAGGGCTGTTGAAATTTATTTTCGAAAGTTGTTGGATGTGTTTTATTTATTCATTATAGTTTTTATTTAATTCAATTTGCTTTTCGTTGGGGTTGGGGTCGGGGGCCGGAATTTCCAAAAATGGCAATCCTCTCTTGCTCTACTTAGCTTTCATACATGTCCGCCTACTGTAATTTGTATAAAAAAATGTTTAAATTAACATCAAATAAAATTCATGATATGCTGATTAGAGGTTTTAAAACAAAAATCACATGTCTGAAGCTTACTTTTAGAATAATAATCAAATGTGATCAAATATCACGACTACTTCCTCGGTCTGATAATTATCTTTCATAATTGAGCAATGCCTGAAGCTCAGGTATTAGAAAAACAAAAATTAGAGCCCTACTGCACTACTTATAGCTACTTGCGCCCTCTATATAACAAACAATGCCTAATCGGTGACCATCGGTCCCCATGATCCTCTTTTTCTTATGTTGATTGAGAGCTGATTTGTGGAGATAACCACAGTCCAGTGACCTTGCATGGCGGTCTAATCCCTCCTGTACACCAGTACAGATGGGCTTTAAATCTGATCGAACATCACAAGGACTCACTCGGCCTTTGCGGAGTGCAGGTCTTCTTTGAGGTCCTCGATGACTTCCTTGACGGGGGCGAGGACCTTGACCGCCTTCTTCCAGGACGACTTCTTCAGGGTGGCCTCGAGATGGATGTTCGGTTCGATGTGGCCTTCGAGCTGCGTCTTGTAATACTTGACATCGTGCAACGACGACTTCATCGACGGCTTGGGGAAAGAGTATGGAAAGGTAGAGAGTAAAAAGAAAATAAGTAAACGAAGTTTGAACTATTAATTATTGAAAGAGGAAGGAAGCGGTGGTCGCGAAAAGGGGAGAACACGGGTTCAAACCAAGAGGATTCCCTAAGGCCCTTTGGTAAGGCATTATTCCTCATTATACCATGTCCCTCGAAGATGACCTAAAGCCGTCGGTCCCCTGTTGCATTTTAAACTCTTACGTTATCATACATGTATGATGTATATCACATGAATTTAAAGTAATGGGGTGGGAATCTACATGAGTCGCATTAAAAACAAAAATCATGGCTAAGGAGGGTCTACTCTGTTTAGAGGACCTATAATAATATATTTGAGAAGTGCCCCAAGGAGGAAGAAACTTACGAGAAAAACTGAAATTTGTGATATTTTTGTACACGGCTAATGGTAGAATTATCCACGTCCTACACCACAATCCACTGACCAAACTACCAATTTGAAATTCGCATCGACTTAGTGTTCTCATATTTCAAACATCCATAATTTCCTTACTATTTGTCCGATTCATTTCAAACTTTTGCCCATGTGTTTCTTTTATTTTTCTGCTTCCATACAAATCAACTTATTACAAGGGTTGGATTGCCCTTTAAGTCACAATTTGGCGCAATGACAGAACGCTCTGAGCCAGAAATCTAATATTTTTAAGAGTCATGTTCGGGATCGCTTCGTTTCTCGCGCGCCAAAATCCTTGGCGAATATTACTAAAAGAAATTTTAAATTTGGTAGTTCATTCCACAGTTTGGGATCAGCACTGAGTTGCGAACGCCATGTCAACAAGACAGTGTTGGAAGCATCTTGAGAGACGGATGGTTCAGTATGATTTCTTGAGAAGAGCGGAGGGAGTGGAGTATAGGGGGTGGTTGCCCGCTGTATTTGAATGTGATAAGTATTTCATAGTGAATACGGATCTAATGGGTGGCCAGTTTGTTACTAGAAGCAAGGCGTAGCAGAGCTACATCAACAGAACTGACGTACAATGAGGAGGGAATGTTCCCAAAACATAATTAGTATCATGTGCACTGCGTACTAGTATAGTATTAATGACTGCTTTTATATTCCGAAAACAAAAGAGTCAACTAATGACACCACCTTGGCCTTTCTCTAGTTTATCTGCACGGTTGTTTTTTTATGAGTGTATCTTTGAGAGCAGACTAGATCTAGTTTCTAGTCTAAGCAAGATATTTTTACAATTTTGGGGGTGGGCCGGCCCTGTGGGGAATAGAGAGAAGAACCTGCGCTTTCATATGACACCTCACTTATTGAGTATCACCTTCAGGATCACAACAGATAAAGGTTTGAATCTCGAATTGAAAAAAAAAACTTGACTTTTTTTGCATGGTCGCGCAATGCACGTAGACTGCATAGAGACTGCATTGCGTGTAATCTCTATGGGAAGAATATAGCACACAACATCGGGTGCGCGATCAGACACCCTGACTACTAGATCTATTTTCGTCTTCGTCTATGCTGGTACTCCATTTTCAGCAACCAAACGAACATGTTTATGGATAATTTTACGTACCCTTTTTGTTGTTCTTGCTGTCAGCGAGTCTTGCATTTGATAAGTTGAAATATTGGGACAGTTTCTTTAGCCATTTTTTGTCTTGTTTGGAATTGTCTTGTCTTGTATGAAAATACCGACCAATTCTTCGCACACGTACGGTATCCTCGATCGCTCAAAACATGTAAACCTATGGGTAACCATGGAGATTGAACTATTTTCCCGGTAACCATGGTTACTGGGATTTTAGAACTATTTTAAACATGGTTACTGGGAATTTTACAGAAATAGTTAAAGTTTATGAATGCAATTTCGACCAATCAGATGGCTGGATTTCTTAAGTGAGGTATATAATGGAATTTATCTTACATTTAACTCGTGCTAGCTTATAGGGTCGCGACTATAGTAAATCGCTATCCCCTTCCAAAATATAAGAAATCAACTTCGTGTTGATCAAATGCATCGAGATCTGAACATAAAATGAATTTACAATTAAAAAAAATGTTTTTAAAGCAGTTATACTTAATGCAATTACTTAGGATTAATCTAGATTCATTCTAAGAATTATTATGGTTTTATTTTAGAAAATTTTAATTTAAAAAAAATGTTTCTATATTAATTTGATGAGTTTTTTAACAGTAATAAGAATCTAACTTAATTTTCCCTGCTGGCTCACCTGATCCACATAATATCCTAGGTAGAACTATGGATCCTTGCGCTCGATATCCATAGGTACGACCTAGGCCAGTGCCGTCTCCCCGTCTTTAGTGACGCAGGATCCAAGGTCTAACCAGGGAAACTGGTCTCCGTATAGCAGCATGTACATTACGCTGCTATTGCTTACCACCGCGTTGTCAAGCGGTGGATGGAAGCATCGAAAACACAGCCAGAGCTCCAGCGCCGCAAATCGGCGCGCAGTGCACCCCCGATAGCCTGGGCTGGGCGACTCGCTGCTAGCGCTGGCCATTAATTGGCCGGCAGGGCATTCAGTGACCTGTTTTCATGTCGACTTGGGAGGTAAAAAACCTCATAAAGACCGCGTTTTTCTGTGTTTTATTGAGTTACATCGCTACTATCCCAGTGGTAAGTCCTTATTCACCATTTTGTATAACCTAGATATAAAATAAGAATATAAAAAAATGTAAAAATGGAGATTATCCACCTCCAATAAGATGTGATTTCGTGGACAATCCCATCCCGGCCCGGCCCATGCAGTGCGGTGCTTGTGCAGTTTGGGCAAGTTGGGTAACACGAAATAAGGAAATAATTAGGCAAGTGGTAATGATCTAGGCCTTGTGTTAACAATAAGTTTAACGCCAGTTGCAAAATGACAATGGACCAGTCTAGATCATTGTTGCATGCACAATTTGTTCAATCTGCTGACCATTAACCAATCAGAATATATGCAATCGAACGCAAAACTTAGTGTTAGTGTTACAGGGCCCAGATATTTTTCTTGTTACTCAGTAAACTTGGAGTAGTAGTGTCTTAGTACGTTTAAATGTTGCATTGTGTGTACTTGTATTTGTGGGTTACTGGGGTGGTAGCATAGCTTATGGACTATCGACGTATACACATCAACATTGTATGGCCATAGGCCTACACTTTGATGTTTATTTGTAATGCGTATCGACTTTCAGACTGCGAAGTTAAAACGGCTTGTTTCTTGGTGTAGTTTGTAGATAAAGGATGATTCAATGTTACAGTCTTTCTAGGCCTACCTCTAGACTGCACTTCTTTATTAAATAATGGGGCATTTGCATTAAAAACTGTTCGGCACCTTGGTAATCAGCAAACAACAACTCTGGATTCATGATGCTCTGGAAAGCCCCCAAAGAGCTTTGATTAAAACTTAAAAACATATTTACATAAAGATCTCTGCATTTACATATTGATAAAACACTTTTGCGACTCAACAAGAGCTCCCATAAGCAAAATGGTAATGTTTACTTTATTCCTTGCCTTTTGTAGTACACTTCTGTAGGAAATCACCACATAGCTTTCTTTTGTGCATAAAGTCCTATAGCTAACCCAGAAGTATGAATATAGGCATACAAAAAATGTATTAGATTTACTATGCACAGTATGCGGCCAATGCCTGCTCCTGAAAAAAAGAATATGATCAAGGGAGTATGTACAGATCCAATTGAAGGGAATATATTTGACTAGGTTAGACATGTATGTATAGTATGAATCATCCTAATATTGTAAGAGTCTGCCACTTTCAGGCCCCCCCCCCCCCCTCCACCCTGTTTTTAATTGTGTGTTTTTTGCTGATGATTCAGGCACAGTTATTTGTTTTAATATATGCGGTTGACAGAGGCCATAATTTACACAGCATTTTAAAGAGATAAATGTGCGTACATGCACATGTAGTTCCATGAATAGGACCCCACATACATATTGCGTACATGTAGCTTGTCAGGTTATTTTCGTTTGTTTCAATATTGTGACAGTAAAGCAATCTGCACAAGCGGTACGTGCATGTGACATGGACAGAAAATATAGATGTGTACATTCACTTGTATTCACCTGTCTTCTCAGGCTTCTTAGTAAGATAATGCCTTGTAATGCCTACCAATGGCTCATCAAAAATAGCACTGCAATGGTTTCATTGATATACACCTAGGTCTATCTCTATATATTATATATATTATATAAATTGGTAAAATTTTTGTCCGACAGGTGCATAGTGATGATCATGATAATTTTTCAAAAGTATCAAGCTATATTTTGCCTTCTGCTGTTTTTTAAAATTATTACTTTAAAAATTAGTTACAAGCAACCATACTGCAATCTATTAAAATATGGATATAATCTTGCAAAGTCTTAAGGTCTTAATTAGAGAACATAGGAAAACAAGAGATTGCATCACTCAAATATGGACATTGCTTAATAAGGATCCACAGGTAGCCATGAGAAATGTAGAAATAATAACCATCACGGATAATAAGTGTCCGGATGAATTTTTTATTCGTCCACTATAAGTTATCATTTCATGATTCCTGGAATTTTTATTCAAATTAAATGAAAAATATCTTTTATCTTTTGTTTCTTTTATTTGACAGAGCTACTAGCAATGTTATAACCTCCAACACTGTCAGGCACATGAACCAGAGTTCTGAGCTTCTGAGTGGACCCAACGAAATGCCGGTTTCCCTTCGAGACAAACATGGGCCAGGTGGTTTTCCTCGCTGTGGTGGATAACGCAACAATGTCAACATTACCTAGTGTCCAGAATTCCAGATGACCTTTGCTGTCTCCTTACCTGCTCAATCTTGCTGTAATTGATACTCAAATTTCCAGCCTGTTGTATCACATCAAGCGTGTCAGCACAGTCATGTTTGAGTAATCTTCCTTTGAACAAAAAATGGCATTTCCACTTACATGTAAGTTCAACTGTGAAGAGAGATGAAGCATTTTTATGCTGTTGAATCCGAAATTCTATTTCCTTGTTGCATCGATCATAGAAAAGCAGTGCATATCATCCTCTGGAATGACTAAACAGTGCATCAAACTTGTTCAGAAAAAAGACACGCAAAACTACTTATGGCCTGAGTTACACCAGCTATGTTGAAACCTTTAGGTTATGTCACCTTCAATCCTGAAACAAACAGGCAAGATGATATGCCACAAGTTCGAAAGATCATTGCCCAACTCGAAGCTTCTTCAAAAGCCCTGGATTAATATCCAGTGGTATCAATATCTTGATACAGACCCTCTCATCGAACTTTCTCAGACTATGTAAAATCTTCATACGCAAACTACAAAAAGGTAAACAGTATATGATAGGACCAGGTGGGGTAACCTCCCCCCCTCTCTTCTCTCTCTCTCCCTCTCTCTACTGTTTCACTATCCACTTTATTTGCCTTTCTCTCCCCCTCTCATACCTCAACTGATACTTGTTCGATCTGGTTAAGATTTACAACCACATGTTTTTATCTATTTGAATTGGTTCTTCAATTTAGACTTGAATGACTTGTGAATTACTTGTACAGTCAGATAAGGTATTGTTTAACTGTATACTCTCTCCATTCAATCTATCTCTCTCTCTCTCTCCTTCTCTCTATTTCTTCAGATCTCTGTTCTCATTTTAACCTTTGATAAAAATGAATATCTGTAATTAAGCCTTATTAATGATTTTTTGACAGATTAAGCCATTTCCCCATGTAATTGCTATTTCTAATTAAATTGTGTGTTATTGTTCTTTCCATCTTTCTCCCATTGGTCTTTCACTCTTGGTATCTCCATCTCTCTCCACCCCACCCCTGTCTCTCACACACATACATCCTCTTGTCATTATTGTATCCTCTTTCTGTTTCATCTGTTTTATTTCAATTAAATAAAAACTTGGTTCAAAGGCCTTACATTGTTTGATTACCAAAACTAAACCATATTTAATGGGCATTATGTTGATGATAGTTTGTATTTATGCTTATCAATTTTACCAGCTTTCTTGTGCCGCAAGCCTTGTAGTTTGTTTATTCGCACCGTCTTCTATAGAAGGTGTAAAATTATTGTTCATATTCAATTGTACTTGTAATGATTTTTATTCTTGTTTACATGCACTGTAGATGCACAGTCAAACAAACCCATAGTGCATTACAGTGGCAAATTTATTTATGCCACCATGTAACTCTATGCATGAATTAACAGCTGTGGACTTCCAAATTATGATCTTATCTCATGATTTGATTTTCAAGAAAATTGATCAGTCGTGCCATTATATTGGTCCAGTCATTGAAAGGACACTTGTGTCTTATCTCCTTCTGCTTCTTGCTTTTTTTCTTCTAGATTTTTTCCCCATTTGATGGGAGGAGAACACAGACTTCCTCCATGAAGAAAGTGTATGCCATTTAAATTGTGCAATTGATATAGAAAAATATAATTATATTCAGGTTGTGCAATGACGTACATGTAATTGTGCTCCTTGTCTTGGACTTGTAAAAGTGGATTTGGATGTAGGGCTAAACAATATTTTTAATTTTCGGCTTTACGTATGTTCTCGAGTTTTCATCTGATAACTGATGAATTTGGGGAGATCGCTTAGGTGTGTATCTGTCAAGAACCTTATTTTCTTTCTTAATATTTCATAATGGATATTGCATGATGTAATAACTTTGTCATTAACCTGATATTGATTTTGATATATTGACTATTTTGTAATACACTGTACATCGATTTGGGGGATAACGGACTTTGCCTTTTATGTTTTAAAGTAGCCGTGTTTGCATGTTATAACCCTCTGATTTCATCGAATTTCATTGAAAGAGAGGTATCCTGGAACCAGTTTATAAGTTACAGCTGCTTAAGAATACTTGCTGCATAATGTAATAATCCATTAGTGTATGCATCATTGAATCACCCAAGATTTCAATATGATGGAGGGATGAAAAGTCTCTTGTAGTTTTGTTTTACATCAAGTAGCATTTTTAAAACTGAGTAGTGATAAGATAGCTCCTAATGGTTGGCTATAGTTTGCCCAGTAAAAGTGGTGTCTGCATTTAGGTGCTGTGTTTTGATATAATTTAAGTATGTGCCGGAGAAGTAAATAATGTAAAAAGCTATAATAAAGTTGTTTTAAAGAAGCAATTTCTTCTATATTTTAATTACTATACTCATACTACAGGTAGTCCTATCCTCTAGCTTTCTCAGTGACCAGGGTAATGTATGTAAACCACTTAGAGACACCAAAAATGTTTAGTATTCAATTGTAGTCCACCCTGATGTTAAGTTTGTTTCTATAATAGAAGTAGAAAAATGAGAGGATCAGGTCAGTGAAATTCTGATTTAAAAATAAGAAAGTTTATGAATTTTGGAAATTGTCATCAAACGCATAGTGGCATCTCTGTGACATTTCTTGTGAGCTCCCCTACCCTTCGCTCTGTACATAACATGTCATAAATTTTAATTTTTGTTCATTATTGATGATGGAATAGACTTGTCTATACAGGGGTTGAATATAGAAACAGATTCGCAATAATGTGGTGGTTTAGTGGTGGTTATTCTACCTGACTGCTAAGAAAGCATAGATGCTTGTTAGTAAGTAACCAGAGGACCGACAGCTTTAAATCCTCTCCGAAAGACCTGGTAATGAGAATTAATGCCTTACAAAAGGGCACTAACGCATCGACTTGGTTTCGAACCCAGGTTGCCGGATCACGAGACCACTGCTATTCCAACTGAGCTATCGCGCCCTTGGGTGCATGAAAAACTCCTTTAGAGAAAATAGACATGTCTTGATTTTTACATAGCAAATGGGAGGAGAGACGTTTCGCCAAAGAATTGCCAATTTGTGTTTGATTGATTGATTTCTTTTATTTTAAATCAGGACCCGATCCTCTCATTTTTCTGCTTCTATTAAAACCAAATTAATATCAGTCAGGGTGGATTTCTCCTGTAAGTGCTATATAAAACCCGAATATTATTATCATCATCTGTTGTTTTGTTTTTGTTTTTGCTCAAAGTTATAAATGCAATGTTATTTTTTTAGTGTCCAAAGATGCCAAATATAATAATTGTTCGAATTCAGAATATACCTTTTTAATAAAACACTTTTATCAATACAATATTTTTTGAAAACTCTGTGAGATATACTGTATTGATTTTATGCGAAAGACGTCATGTTCTAAGTGTTATTGTTCCCGGCTGTGTGACAGAGAGTGTAGAGTGAATGGTCCTGGTGAAATTTGAAATGTTGCTGGTATTTGGACGAAGTGGTGGAGAGTCTAAGAGAGCAGAATGTCTGCTCAGAGCCAGAGAAGGTGTTAAATTTAAATCAGTTGATTCAGTGTTAATGTCCTTTTGGCTCTGAACAGACGATGTAAATTACAGAAACACATTTAATGTTTTACAACAGTTCCATTAAAAACTATTCACGACAAGTTATAAAGCTCAGGCCTCTATTCCGAACAAAAGTTTTGTGATTGGTTTGGTCAGTTCCTAGTAACCCACTCCCCTCCATTGCATCAAATACACTGCCAAGTTAAAATACTAAATAGCAAATTTGTTTTGCCTTTGTAGTATGACCCATTTCTATCTATACTTTTTGTAATCTTCCCTCCTTTTATATATCCCTAAGCAATTTGTAGGAAATTTGTGTATAAACTCATAACTTTCATTTGATATTTCTGTCTCGTATTAAAAAAGATTACAAAACACATTATCCAGAGACCATGGTCGAAAGAATATACTTATGGGAAATTTTTGTTAAAGGTATAGACCGGTAGTGGTAAAATTGCGGTTCAAGGGTTTTGGGTGCAAACTATCCATTCAATATTGTTTAAATATTTCCTTCAGGTTTAGATGGCAAAACTTAAACTTAAATTCGCAAAAAACAGAAATATATGCCCAAATATTTAGTGATGGAGTGCATATCTATATCATTCGTGATATCTATCCAGGCCGGATCGACATGATAATTTACCAAATATATCAATTAGTAGTCGGGAAAATTTGTATCATCACGTATTAGTCAAAACATATTCTTTCACATGATTGGTAATAAAAGCTTCCATTTCATTTTGTGAGGGGGGGGGGGGCGTTTCCAAAACTGGTCTATACTTTTAACAAGTGAGCTTGCTCTGTCGAACACCTCATGAATCCACATTTCTAGTTAATGGTGATGGATATTCGAGTGAAGTTACTTTAGCAGTATTAGTATCAAAACATAATCAAAGAAATCCAACACAGCAAAGCTCAGCAAAAGACGATTTTATAAAGAAAGTGTGACCATAAAGTTGAAAGTAGCAACTACCGATCTCATATCAGTAGGGCAAACAGAGAGGGCGCTTTTCAAATTCAATTGGGTTAATTAATTTTTAAAATATGTTATTAATGGTTATATGTTTCAAGATTGATTCTAAAAATACTTCATGATATTAACTATCATTCTACGAAGTTTGAATCATTAATTCAAAGGGAGGGGAAAAATAGGAATGAACATCTCAAACAAGACGATATTATCTTTTGGCACTGTAACCCTTTGTACGTACTCATTTTTTGAGCTCGGTAGAAGCGTAGTCCGCGACAGATGTTGTACAAATCGTTTGACTCACGAATGTTGATAACGCCAAGAAGTGTATATTATGCCATTTAGTTTAAAGGTAAAATTCGCATAGCGCTTACATTTTTAAAAGCCTTTCTGCCCATCTGATTATTTTGTAAATCCATATTCCAATTTAACCAAATATTTTGAGAATAAAACCCAAATGCTTCTGGTTATTAAGCGTCGTTATTAATTCGTTTCTTGCATCTCTGGTTTAAGCTAGACATAGAACACTTTGATGAAAATAGTTTTTTTTTTGTTGTTGAGGATCAAGTATTTCATCTGAAAAGAAGATTGGACACCGGTACGACCACGGTGTGGGGGGGGGGGGACTAACAAAAGTGTTTAAGCACATTATTCAAATGGTAGATTCTTGACATTAAAGGCAGTGATAATTATGAATACAATGACTTTGTTAAGTAAATGAATGGGAATGATTCCAATTTCTTTAAGCCAGTTATTAGAACACTCCTTATATATCTCCTCATATTAAATCTTATCTCCATATATTTTATCCTGTTGAGTTTTATTTTCTTAATAATTTGTATATACGTATTATATTCTTCAAATATGTATAATAAAATTCTTATTTTGCGCAGTCACTAAATGGCATTCTCTTCTGATTTTAAAAATGGGGAGGGTGGATGGACTATATAGTTCTACGATTCTGAAGGTTCAAACACAGCAGCTAATGGTGTCAAGTGAGTCGACTCGACATTAAAAGGGCTCGTACGTGTATTCATTCACTAGTATTTTCTACTTCTATTACTATCAATACTTTTACTACTACTAATACGACTACAACTACTACTACTGTGGTACTACTACTACTTCTTCTACTATACTACTATACCACTATTACGCTACCACTAATATCGCATTGCTACTACTACTACTACTTCTACTACCACTCAGGGGCGGCGAAGCATCTTTCAAAGTGTGTGGGGGGGGGTGTTGGTGTACCAATAAAAAGGTTATTTTCTGGAGAAAAAAGGTGCACCTACAAAGGGAAACCTTACAGCGAAAATATACAATTTTGTGCCATTAGTATATAAACCCCTACATTGTGATTACACTATCTGGAATGATTTCCATATTTCTCTCTTTACATGGTCTAAAATACTGCTTAATCATCTTACTTTGCAGTTGAGGTTGATTGTCTGAATATTCATTTGCGAGCGAGGAAACATTTTAAGATATGTGAAGTCGTAGTGCGTAAAATTACATCTTATAAAGAGGGGAAAATAAACAATCCTGATGTGTTTATGACATGCTTAAAAGACCTTTAAAAAAAGTTATATAAACTATACATGCAGGCGAGCGAGCTTTGGGGAAATCAAAGAAAAAACAAAAAAACAATGTCGCTTTGAATTTTTGGAACATATTTGTCTGGTGAAAGGGAAAGGGGGAACTTATCCAAATGGCTAAGATCACTTATGAAAAAGAAAAGGAGCACGTGTCAAATTAAAAAAGGGATATTATCAGAAATAAAAATGGGGCCCTTCCTGCACCTGAAAAGGGGTACTTAGCAGAGATTAAAAAGGGACTAATGAGAATAGAAAAGGGGCATATATAGTACAAAGGAAAAGGGGCAATTATGACATTTGAAGGGAGCACTAATTAGAGGTCAGAGGTGGTAAGAGGCACTTATAAGAATGTGGAACGGGCACTTATTAGAAATAAAAATGGGCTCTTATTTGAAGCAAAAGAAGGGGGCACTTTTTCCTATGTAAAAATTGGCACTTTCGGGTACTTGAAAATGTGGAGGCGGGTTGGATGGATGGGTACTGTGTCCCCCTGTCCCCACCCCCTGGTGCGCCGCCACTGCTTCTACTATACTACTACTATTACTTCTTTTATGCTAGTACTACTACTACTTCTTCTAGCCTACAACTACTACAATTTATTACTACTACTTCTACCACCATCACCACCACCACCACCCCCACCACCACCACTACTACTACCACTGCTAGTACTACTTATTCTTATTATTATCAATCTTTAATTAGTGAGCTTCAAATGTGCATCGTCAAACCTTGGACTGAGGCCACCTTGCTTTCCAAGAAAGATCGTTTTCCCCTTTCAAACATAATTTCAAAAATGTTTCTCTTTTCTGAAACCATTTTTAATAAGAAAACTGTAACATGACAATCATGCCGAGGCAAGCATTAAACATTGCGGATTGTTCCTTTAAAATAGCGTCCGCGATGGTGCGCAGCCTTAATCCTAGTCTTATTCGAGACACGAATATACACATTCGTTATTCGAGACCCAAATGTACGCGCCGTGAAACGCACGAAAATAATAAAATCATTGAAAGAAGTAGATAGGGCGTAACAGATTCCTTCTACCCTGGAGAAATGCCTGGTATTGGAATAAGAATTTTTTTTTTTCCTCAGTCGATCAAGGTTGACTGTAGTCATATGGAGGGAGGCTGATAGAATAAACTACTCTGAAAAGCAATATCTAGACCCATGCACATGGTCATTGCACTTACTTGTCCATATCACTTTTGATTGTTCTTCTCGTTTTGTTAAATTGTATCTTTCTATAGCATTCTTTTAGAAATATAATGCAATGTTTTTATCCTTGATGTTCAGAAAAATTATCTCCTAGCTTATTCAATTTTCTTAATTTTATTAAGTAAATATATAGTGCATAACCAATTTTGTGGAGCTAAAGAGGTCCATGTCAAAATAACCAAAAAGTGGACTATTTCTTTGAGTTGGTTTGATGGATGGATATTTTTTCATCAAAAAGAAGGCCAATATCTTCTTCATTTCTTTATGGGGATAATAATTATTGTATGCATCTCAAACAAAACAAAGACAAATGAAAAATAAAACACGTTCCTATCATATTTTTTAAAATAAGTATATAACTACTACATTAATTCAATGACATGAGACATATTCCGAGCTTGACGATTTAACCGCTGACGATCCGGGGGGGGGGGGGAGTAATGAATGAGCCCTATTATTGTCGTTGGTCCAATTCGTGAGAAAATATTTAGCAGCGAATCAACCCGCCGGCGAATGAGTGAAAGGGGGAGGGGGGGGGGGGGTAGTGAGCACTATTTTTCACCCAACACCTCCCCCTCATTTTTTCCGGGGGCGTCTTATATATATTTTTTAAGGTAAAATTAACGTTATCATTTTTTAAAACCTGTTCTTCTTGCCAGGGGAGAAGGAATCAGCCACCCCGCCCCCCCCCCCCCCTCCCCCCTGGATCCGCAACTGGGGTTTGGTAGGGAGGGATTGGTGCCCTGCATGATGTTGTCCTGTGAAGTTCATAGTTCAGGTAGAGAAATCGTTATATCGCGGTTTATTTTTTCTTCTTCTATATACTTTAACCTGGTTTGAAACATTCATTTCGGTTCTATTTAGTTCACATTCTGTTGTATTTATGTTATATTTGGTGAGAAAAATAAGCCCTTTTTTCAGAGAAATCAAGATTTTAGGAAATTGTACGCAATCAAAAGAGCATGGAAGAGTCGGTGGGATTCCCAAAATAATCATCGACAAACATATTGCATTTCCCTTCTCACCATACTTAGTTCGCCCCTCCAGATACTTACTAATTGTCCATCGTAAAAACGAGATTTACTAGGTTGAAGCTCAATGTACGGTAGTGTAGAAATTATTATTTTAAAAAGATTTTGCATTCAATTTTGTCTTTTTTCTCCGTTGCAACGCAATGCATCGAATTTCATTTTAATTCTCATTTAAATTGTATTCAATACTTTTCTTTGTTTTTGCCGAATAAATAATAATAATGATAATAATATTAATTGTTACATTTGTTAGTGTACTAGAATAGTAGTAAGTATTTCCAAAATAATGTGTGTGCCAGATCAAAGGAGCACCGCATCTTTAGAGGTGCGTGGTCTAGTGGGCCCGTCAAAGAACTGTGAATCCCATTTTTGTGGGTCGAGTCCCAGCAGCTGCACTAACGCTCTCAATGTTCGGTTTCCGGTCATTGGTATAACTCGGTAATTGAAGTGTGAAAGAAAAAGGCGGGCGGCGGGGTATGGGAGGGGCTCGTATCATATAATTTTCACTTAAATTGCCCTTTCTCTTTATTTCTTTGCGTCTTCTTTTCCTTGCTGTACCACTCTCCTCTTTGAATACGTTTTAACGCCTCTATATGGAGTAGAGAGGGGGAGTGGGGAGGGGGTGGGCGGTGTATAAGGCGAGTTTCGCACAAGGAAATGCTAGGGAAGTAGGGAGGTTTGAGAGAGGTCGTACCGTGTTATTTCCACTTTCCCTCTTCCTCCAAAATGTTTTTTCACTCTCCAATTTGTAAGGATTTGTGTCACCATTGTGAAGCGGAGAAAGGTGCCCGGGGGGGGGGGGGGGGGCATGTGTCACAAAGTTAATTAAATGTAAGTAATAGAATGAATAGGGCAGTTGAGTAGGGGTGTGGGAGGGGGTTGTATACTGTTTTTTCGCATTGCCTTGCCCTCCCTCCTCCTCCCTCCCCTCCCTTTCCCTATTATTTCCCTTAATATTTTCTATAAAATAATTTGTGATAAAATAACAATATAAACTTTTATAAAGCTTAAAAATCATTCGAATTACGCGGATGCAGCTCAAAACCGACAGGCACTAAGGCAAAACTCGGTTGTCGAGCTCTTTGACCAGACAACAGTATTTGTTTAGGTTCATTAGACTGTCAACCCACGAGACCGACATTTTCCTATATCTTCCCTCGTGTAATTCATAGCTTTGTCATTATCGTTGGAAGTGTCCATCTAATGGGTTATCGGTCTACTGGGATGGTCCTTCCTATGGCAGGCCAGTCGTGAAAATTAGCACCCATAGATTTGACGATAATTTTTTTTATTATGACGCTATTTCTGGGAAATCAATTGAAGGTTGAAAGTTTAAGATATTCATCCTTTCGTCTCGTGCAAAAATCGGGCTTTTAAAACATATTTTCACGTGTTGACCTATGGTGCACGTATCTTTCGAATAGTACTACAAAAGTGCTATGAAGTAGAATATCTTGTAATTATGGGTCTTTGATGGAGTACGGTTGATTTCAGGCTGAACGGGCATGTGTATTAATTATCATAAAATGATGACAGCGTCTAAGGGTAAATATCTTTAATACATTAAGTATTTTAAAATCAAGACTTAACACAAAATTTAAAATGTTTATTAACATGCTTATTTTCACTTGTAAGTTAATTTGAAAAGACAAGATCTAAAATTAAAACGCAAAATTGCCTAGGCGTGCAACTACGATAAAAAGCATTTGTAGTCTAAATTTAAGACACTACAATAAAAATATTAGAAAAAACATTGAGAAACGTATAGATCAGTGCTTTATGGTGTCAGCCAAATTTATTTTATGTAATTGTGACGCTGTATGATTGTTGATACAATACTGTTCAATTCATCTCATCTTAAGATAAATCCATTTCATTTGCAAATTGTTATCTTCTCATGACTGAATGAAAGAATACAATGTAGTCTTTACAAACGAACGCAAAGTTGTTCGTGTATACTAAGTTTTTGTTTTTACAGAGTCAATATGGATGGACAAGGTACACATTTTACACACATGTAGGTTACCGAGCACGATTGTTGTGATAATAGGTGCCTATTCACATTGATATCTATTTATAACAGGGACTAACATTTTGAACAACATAGGAGTATGGAATTCTAGACTATAAAAGTGAACTTAAAGGTCTACGATTATTATAACAACCAGCACGCACATTACATGCGCTGCATTAAAGCCTCCTGAAGTCACCTCATGTCGACCTCGAATATACATGACAGTTAGAAATTGAACAAAATGGGTTATCGTAGAAATGTTCGCAAACATTTAGATGCTCATGCATATTTAAAAAAAAAAGGGGGATAGGGGGAAAGGCCCTATATAGACTTTTGTTTGTGTACAAACACAATATGTCATGAACAATACCATATACATTCACGTTCGAAAAACAAAGTGATATGGCCAATTACGATACTACATTCCATAACGATGAAAAAACAATACAATTTAGTAGTATTCCAGTATTGAATAGATTTGTAATAGCTCAGATATATTTTCCTTTAATATCATAATTTTATAATATTTGCATAACACATATTGACGATCATCATGGGTGAATCCAGAAGGATGACAGGGGATGCAACCGTGAATCTCCCCCCCCCCCCCCCGCCCATTTAACATAAATATTCTTGACTGTTTTGTATCAGTCCCACTTTTATTTTTCCCTTTTACAATTTGTCCCATTAAACAAAATTATTTCGTCATTAGACCCACATTTATTTTCTCTTCCTTATCGAAATATTTTGGGGATAGAACTCCCTTTACAGGAAGAGATGGGGTGAGGGTCCAATCACTGGATATCGTCCCCCCTAAAATGTTGACAAAATGCAAGAAGAGAGTATGCTATGTTTTAAAAATGCTAGACAACCTAAGACCTATTTAAAGGGAAAACAATACAAGAGGACAAATAGGGGGGACGCATCTCCATGAATTATTAGAGGGGTCGTCCCCCGAAATTTAGAAAAACTAATCTTTTTAATGCATTTTTGGTTTATTTCGTCATATTTTTCAGCAAAAGGTGAGTCAAGACTGCCACATTTTGGCATGGATAATAGACTAGACTGTGTGATGGGAAAAGCACTCAAACCTTTAAAACCACAATGCACCCCCGCTCCCCCCCCCCCCCCAGCTAAGACCAAAACAAAAATCGCCGCCATCAAGTTCAATTAACATTAGCAAATAACACCAGAAAAAACGAAGGTAGGCCTACTCCTGCTATACCCCCCCCCCCCCCCCCCCTCGGGCTCAGAATTCAAACAACGTCTTTTTAAAATGTAATAAATAGGTCTACATGCAAACAGAAAAAACTATTTAAAATCAATCAGCATCCTTTAATACCAAGCGCCATTATTCGCTTATAATGTTTGTCTACGTATATAAAGGATCAGCGTAATGTACATGCTGCTATACGGAGACCAGTTTCCCTGGTTAAACCTTGGATTCTGCGTCACTAAAGACGGGGAGACGGCACTGGCCTAGGTCGTACCTACGGATATCGAGCGCAAGGATCCATAGTTCTACCTAGGATATTATGTGGATCGGCTGGCTGGCTAACAAGTCTGTAATTTATTGTAATTACAATCGATATACTACATTTTATATCGATTCCAAATTAATATTTAACTCAGTACAACTTCTGGCTTTTGGAAGCTTCGGCGACTATTCGCTCGAAGATGACGTTGACGAAGCTGTTGATCCACAAAATTAAACAAATATATTACACAAATATTTTTGGGAAACATTTCAACTACACACCTTACATTCAACTTTTGACGTGATGACCTTATATCTAGTAAGATGGATCGCGTATCAAGACAATAACCCCCTAGACAATTACCCCCCCCTGGAATAAATCACCCCCCCCCCCCCCGAAAAGCTACCCCCCGGATAATATCCCCCTACGGACAACAACCCCCACCCCCCCCGGAAACAAAGGACATTCACCCACGAGGACAATTATCCCTCCTTCCGGAAAATTATCCCCTGTGACCTAAAATGATTGATAACTCATTACTTCTTGATGTTTGTATCTTTTTTTACCCCTTATGGTGTGCTTCAGTGTAAATTCAGAGTAAATTGAACAGTTTCAGCCTTTCGGGCTTCAGGTTCAGTTTATTTTTTAATGACAATAAAACGATTCAGTCAGTATTGTTGCAGTTATGTATGTATATCACATGATATCAGTCTACATATTATTATGTAAATGTTTAAGCCATAAAAAAAGTGATTGTCCTCGATTGCTTTTCTGGAGTAGGGGCGGGGGAGCGGGGTTTTCTTTTAAATAATTTTTACAATAAAATTTATTGGGATGTCAAGCATTAAATCATACGATGTCAATAAAACACACACACAAAAAAGATGAGGTTTTAGATTAATTTGGAAGGTATATTGAGAGATCGTTGGTAGCGGAGAAATTTGGTAGTTCATTCTAGAGTTTGGGATCAGCACTGAGTAATGAATGCCATGTCAACAAAACAGTGTAGGAAGCATCTTGAGAGACGGATGGTTTCAGTATGATGGATTGGGAAGAGCGAAGGGAGTATAGGGGGTGCTTGCTCGGTGCATTTGAAGGTGAGGAATATGTTAAAGTGAATCCTGGTCTAATTTTTTTTTTTTTATGGTCAGTTTTTATTCTTTTCTCTCTTGAAACAAATTATAATCATAGTACAAATTACAATCATCATATGTAACGCTCACTGCAATGTGATGACATTATAAATCAGTATAAATGTTTGTCTTACAAACGGCTTCAAAAGAAACTTACATAGTTAGTTCCTATACATCATATTCGAAACAAAAATTCATATTTTCAAAGAAAACATATGCAGTTGTATAATCCAAACATTTTGTTTTAACAATGTAGCAACTTATACTTCTTTTATACTGTTGTCCTGAGAGAAAAGTTTTCTCTTTTTGTTAACCCTACCCTACCCGACCTCTCCCTTATCCCCCCCCCCCCCCTCTTAACCGGTGGACGACTGGCTCTGGGTTCCAATTGTTTGTCTAATACTCAGGTTTTCCCATTTAGAAAAATGAATAGTGAGAGTTCCCCTCATTGCTGCCAATTTCCTTTCTTCTACTTTATCCCCTATTATACTATTCTTTATTTCATTAAAAGAGGGTGGTTTTTTAAGTTCTCTATTTCTATAAATCAGATATTTAACAAGAATTAAAACATGATTCATTAATTGATATTTTCCTTTATTTCTCTCCTCTTTCCCATACAGAATTTCCTCCAAACTACAGTTATGTATTTCAAAGTCTAAAAATCCCGTGCACATTCCCCACACTGATTGTGCAAATTCACAAGTATAGAATAAATGTTTATATGTTTCTTCATCTTTTTCGCAAAATGAGCATAAGTTAGTCGAGACAAGACCAAAACGGAAGAGGTGATGGTTTGTATATAATATATTATGTATAAGTTTGAACTGAAACTCTCTTAATCGACTGTTAAGTGTACACTGTCTTAGTCTTAAAAATATGTTTTCTATTTCCTTACAGGAAAAACCATAGTTCCTTCCAATTCTCTCAAAAACCAAAGGTTTAAAATCATCTTTCTTTATTAATTGTACATAAATTTGTTTTGATTTTAGATCAGCTATATTAGTTGTTTTCTTCCCCAAAGTGAAATCAGTTCCAGATTTTTTTTTTTTTCTCCCTTTCTAAAATTATTTTTCCAACAAACTGGTAAACAGGCATAAAAGTTCTTGATCTTTTCAATTTCTAATGGGTGGCCAGTTCGATTGATTGGGGAAGGGAAGGTTCCCAAAAAATTATTTGTGTCATGTGCAAATGATATACTAAAGGGATTCACAGCAGATTAGCTAGTATACAAATATTGACTGCTCATGAGGATGATGGTGGGAATTATCACTCCCAAGGTGGTGTTCATACCGGCTTCGCCTCGGGGGTCATAGAATGGCCGGTATGAACACCACCGAGGAAGTGATAATTTCCTCCACCATCCGATTACAGAGCAGTCCATATTTGTTTTATACACCTCATCCGTTCCAAGATAGACGTATTCATCAACAACTTCTACAATATCATCATCAAATTTAAATAGGTCTATATGAATGTTTCGAACTTTACCGCGAGAAAATACAACAACTTTGGTTTTAGCTGCGTTGACATGAAGAAACCATTTTGAGCTAGAGCGCCGTGACAACGCGTGAGTTGCGCGCTGGAGAAAATCTTGTACGCTGTGTGTGTGTGTGCAAAAGTCGCGCAGGGGTTAGGAGTTCTATCACAGGGTTTGATAGAACGACGCAATGATAGATCGAAATGCTCCTTGTCATGTGATATTGTCTTAACCGTACCAATCAGAGAATGACAATCTATGTGTGAAGTATATAATTCCGGCTATTAGGATCGCGACAATCAAATCGCCATCCGTTCCAAAATATGTAATTAAACAATAATTTTTAGACTGATCATTTGAATGATTTTATATAGATTTATTATTACAAAAAACTATTTTTAAAGCGGTTATATTTAATGCAATTACTTAGGATTAATCTAGATTAATTTTTAGAAATTATGGTTTTATTGTAGAAATCTATTACAAAAAATGTTGTTAATTTGAAATTGTAAGACCACATTTAAGATTAGTTTTTTAACATTATTTAAATTTTTACTTAATATTCCATACGTATAACAACTCTGATTTTTTAAAATTACAATCGATATAAACTAAGTTTGTATCGATTCAATTTATATTTAACTCAGTAACTTCTTCGAGGCATGAAGATTGGAAACTTCGCCGGCAATTCGCTCGAAGATGTTGTTGAAGAAGCTGGACATGTTCCAAAAATATAAAAAAATGTATTACACAAATATGTTTGGTAAAGGAAATTTTTCTCCCAAAAAGAGACACTCTTTTACATCTAAAAGGTGAGACGATACACGCCTTACATTCAACCTTTGACTTGATGACCTAAATGTCTAGTAAGATGGATCGCGTATCAAGACAATTACCCCCCCCCCCCCGAAAACTACCCCCCCCCCCCCCAAGGACAATCACCCCGGAAAATTACCCCCTAGGACAATTACCCCCTCCTCTCGGAAAATTACCCCCTGTTCCTAAAATGATTGATAACTGATTGACTGATACCTCTTGATTTTTGTATCTTTTTTTCCCCCGCATGGTGTGCTTCAGTGTAAATTGTACAGTTTCAGCCCTTCGGGCTTCAGGTTCAGTTTATTTTTTAATGACAATGAACCGATTCAGTCAATAGTCCTGCGGTTATGTATGTACATCACATGATATCAGTTTACATATTATTATGTAAATGTTTAAGCCATAAAAATGTGGTTGTCCTCGATTGCTTTTCTGGAGTAGGGGCGGGGGAGCGGGGTTTTCTTTTAAATAATTTTTACAATAAATTTCATTGGGATGTCAAGCATTAAATCATACAATGTCAATAAAACACACACAAAAAAAAGATGAGGTTTCAGATTAACTTGGAAGGTATATTGAGATATCGTTGGTAGCGGACAGATTTGGTAGTTCATTCTACAGTTTGGGATCAGCAATGAGTTATGAATTCAGTGTTGGAAGCATCTTGAGAGACGGATGGTTCAGTATGATGGCTTGGAAAGAGCAAAGGGAGTATAGGGGGTGGTTGCCCGGTGGCGCATATTTTTTTTACACAACTGTTTAGCCATTTTCGCAAAAAAGTTCAAGAAGTGCTCTGGTGAAAGAGTCTAAGTCGTCAGCGCACTATATGTGCAAGCACGTATACACACAGGGAAGAGAAAATGATAGAAAGGAAAAACAAGGATAGTGGAGAGGATATGGAGAATGAAAAACAAGGAAATACATAAGGAAAGAGAAGAGGATAAATCAAAGGAAGAACATAGAAATACATAATTGAAGAGCTAAGATGGATCATAGACTAAGGAAAAACAGGGAAATACATAAAGAAGGAGAAAGGAAATCTATCAGATTAAAACAAAGAAATAGATGACGAAGGAGAAAAGGATAGATTGAAGAAGAAACAAAGAAATACATTAAAAAAAAGAGAAGAGGTTAGAATGAAGGAGAACAAAAGAATTACATAACGAATGAGAACTGGGGGATAGATTGTGGAAAAACAAAGAAATAAATAACGAAGGAGAAAAAGGATAGATTGAAGAAAAAAAAAAGAAATACATGACAAAAGAGAAGAGGATAGATTGAAGGAGAACACAGAAATACATAATGAAAGAGAAGAGAGGATAAATTTAACCCGAAACAAAGTGACGAGTATGTACACTGTGTAACACTGCTAAGGGTAATGCTAGACTCTGTCTCTAGTCGTTTGCACAGTGTATTTGACTGAAGTGGCTAAACAGTTGTGTAAACAAAAATATGCGCTGCCCGGTGCATTTGAAGGTGAGGAATATGTTAAAAATATGTTAAAGTGAATCAGGATCTAATGGGTGGCCATTTCGATTGATTGGGGAAGGGAAGGTTCCCGAAACATAATTTGTGTCATGTGCAAATGATATACTAATGGGATTCACAGTAGATTAACTGGTACCGTACTTTTCATTTCATTTGTTTTGTAAAGCGCTAAGAAACTGTATTTGTATACCAGCGCTATAGAAATCTTTAATTTTAAATATTATTATTATTATTATTATTAGGATCGCGACAATCAAATCGCCATCCATTCCAAAATGTCTCACTAATATAAGTAGTGCTAAAATCGCATCACAAAGAATTTGTATTTATATATTATTACAAAAAACTATTTTTAAAGCGGTTATATTTAATGCAATTACTTACAATTAATCTAGATTAATCTTGAAAATTGTGGTTTTATCTATTAAAAAAAATATTTTTAATTTTAAATTGTAAGACCACATTTGAGATGATTTTTTTTAAACATTATTTAAATTTTTATTTATTATTCCATACGTATAACAACTATGATTTTTTTAAATTACAATCGATATAGACTAAGTTTGTATCGATTCAACTTATATTTAACTCAGCACAACTTCTTCGAGGCATGAAGATTGGAAACTTCGCCGGCAGTTCGCTCGAAGATGTCGTTGGAAGAAGCTGTACATGTTCCAAAAATTCAAACAAATGTATTACACAAATATGTTTGGTAAAGGAAATTTTTCTCCAAAAATGGGACACTCTTATACATCTAAAAGGTGAGACAATTCAACTAAATGATACACGCCTTACATTCAACCTTCGACTTGATGACCTAAAAATAATGTCTAGTAAGATGGTTTGCGTCCTTTGGAAAGACACTAATCTACATTTGCCACACTCGACCCAGGTGAGGTAAGTGGGTACCTGGTAGAATTATTCCCTGAAATACACCGTGCGCTGATAACGGCTGCCGGAGCTATACAGCTATAGGGGAATAATGTCCACAGCTCTTTGGAGGCGCATAGGGAGGTTAAAGGGAAAGTTGAGTTCTGTTGCAGAGGGCGCTACACAAAATAATTTTGTGTGAGATAATGAAAAACTGAGTGTCAAATTTGAAAGAACATAATATTTAAATGACTAAATCATCTTTGCTTGATCAAAATGGTTTCAGAGACGGCTGAAATATAACGATTTCTAATAATTGTGTACAACCACAAATATTAGGTATTTTGAAAAATTTGAAAAAACGTTTTTTACGTCGTATTTCAGCCAATGTCGATGTTGGCTTTTTTGTTGGCATTTTCGTGTTGCTTATATTACGCACAACCAGCTGGCCCATGTTTTGTTAATTTTAATTAACGGTCACCATGTTTTTATTTAAAGTGGAGCTGAATTCATCTTGAGAGACGGATGGTTCAGTATGATTTCTTGAGAAGAGCGGAGGGAGTGTAAGGATGGTTGCCCGGTGCATTTGAAGGTGAGGAATATGTTAGAGTGAATCCCGATCTAATGGGTGGCCAGTTCGATTGATAAACATTAGTAGCAGGCTGTAGCAGAGCTAGATCAAAAAATCTAACTTGCAATGAGGTAGGGTAAGTGTATGGATTGGAGACCGTAAGGAATTGGAGACCGTAGGGAATTGGAGACCACCGAGCTTGAACCCATCACTGTCTGTCCGTGTTGGCTTCAATATTGCTATAGAGCCATCTGTGGCCTTTAACAACACTATTGCATACATCCAATTCATTTCGAAGACTAAAATGCGAGAAAATTGGCAAAATTGACCAAGGTAAGCAATTTTGATCGTAAAATTTTGCTCTGATATAAAAACACAATTTTCACTGAGTGTTGTGGTGTATGCAGATATTTAGAGGTGGCTCTTAGAAAGTAGTTTTACAAGAAGTTTATTAAGTGTGCCAACCATCACAGAAAACTTATGGCCATTGTGTGTTGTGAATGGATGTTGCAATGCACGTTATGAATGGTGTCTGATCAGAAATGTGTGCAGGCAATGGGGGACACCAGGTCCAAGATGGGGGTGGTTTGTTGTGAATGTCGAGTTTGCCGAGGGCAGTCAATGACCCGATGCTGGTTGGTTAATTGTCCATGTACAGAAATATTTTGGGCCACATTTGATTGATTTATTTCTGTTTGATTTTCTTTTTCTTTTGCATTTGTACAAATATATAACAAACAAAACATTGCACATTTTACACATTTCAAAAGAATATAATGTCGAATAAATCGAAAACATCAAACAGGAGGGTTGACAAAGTAAGGAAAGCTTGATAGCATGACTACCCTCTGTGGATACATAATAATACGAATATGGTGGAACAAATATTGGTAAGAGGGGAAAGATAGAGAGAGGGAGAGAAAAGAAAAAAGAAAGAGGGGGTGTACATCAAGATTGTGGTACAATGTAGTTGGATTTCAATTTGATATAATTATGGAGATAAAAAAAGAAGATGCACATTTGAATATTGGGTGGCCAACTTGGGATGTATTATAGAATGAGAAGACTCACGAGGTTTCTGGACAATATGAACAAAAATGTGAGATCAGCGAGCTGGTTTATATAGACTGTAGCTCCAAAAACATGTGCAATTGATCTACTAGTGGGATTCACACAAGACTAGGTAGTGACGGTATTGGGATCGCGAATATCGAATCGCCATCCTTTCCAAAATTATGTAACATTTGTTGTTACGTATTTGTCGATATGCCAACTGCATTTTTTACATGTATTATTACAAAAAGCTATTTTAAAAGCGGTTATATTTAATGCAATTACTTAGGAATAATCTAGATTAATCTTAGAAATTATGTTTTTTTTTAGTAGAACTCGATTTTTAAAAATATTGTCAATTTGACATTTCAAGACCACATTTTTAACGATTTCTTTCACATTAATTAAATTCTTACTTAATATTTCATACATATAACAACTCTGTGTTTTAAAAAAACATACAATCGATATAGACTCAGTTTGTATCGATTTAACTTAAATTTAACTCAGAACAACTTCTTCGAGGCATGAAGATTGGAAACTTCGCCGGCTGTTCGCTCGAAGATGTTGTTGAAGAAGCTGTACATGATCCAAAAATCAAACAAATATATTACAAAAATATTTTTGGAAATATAATTTTTTTCTCCAAAAAAAAAAGAAAAGGTGAGACAATTCAACTGAATGATACACGCCTGACATTCAACTTTTGACTCGATGACCTACATGTCTAGTAAGATGGTTTGCGTATCAAGACATTTAACCCCTGGACAATCCCCCCCGGAAAATTACCCCCTACGGACAACACCCCCCCCCCCCCCCCCCTGAAACAAAACACAATCATTCACGAGGACAATTACCCCCTCCTCCCGGAAAGTTACCCCCTGTTCCTAAAATGATTGATAACTGATACCTCTTGATTTGTGTATCTTTTTTCCCTCTTAGTGCGCTTCAGTGTAAATTGTACAGTTTCAGCCCTTCGGGCTTCAGGTTCAGTTTATTTTTTAATGACAATAAAACGATTCAGTCAATATTGCTGCGGTTATGCATGTATATCACATGATATCACTTTAAATATTATTATGTAAATGTTTAAGCCATAAAAATGTGATTGTCCTCGATTGCTTTTCTGGAGTAGGGGCGGGCGAGCGAGGTTTTTGTTTTAAAGAATGTTTACAATAAAGTTCATTGGGATGTCAAGCATTAAATCATACGAAGTCAATAAAATACACACAAAAAAATAAGGTTTTAGATATATTTGGAAGGTATATTGAGAGATCTTTGGTAGCGGAGAATGTTGGTACTCCACAGTTTGGGATCAGCACTGAGTTATGAATGCCGTGTCATGAAAACAGTGTTGGAAGCATCTTGAGAGACGGATGTTCAGTATGATGGCTTGAGAAGAGCGGAGGGAGTATAGGGGGTGGTTGTCCGGTGCATTTGAAGGTGAGGAATATGTTAAAGTGAATCCGGATCTAATGGGTGGCCAGTACGATTGATTGGGGAAGGGAACGTTCCCGAAACATTATTTGAATCACGTGCAAATGATAAACCAGAGGGAAAATATATAACATAAGCTAATATCGGTTGTTGGGATCGCGACAAATAAATCGCTATCCGTTCCAAAATATGTAATTAATCGTAATAGTAACACTTAGTGCCGGT